>NW_021024973.1:2067881-2102642 GCF_004153795.1 Camellia sinensis
AAGAGTTGGCATTTTGGTCAACTTCGGATTCCCAACCGAGATGGTTTACTCCGGTTGAAGAGTTGGTGTCCAACTTCGAAATCCCAACGCGAGAATGTTTACTCGCGCTGAAGAGTTGATTGATTGCTCAAACTGCGAGGTTCCAGCCGAGATGTTTTACTCCGGCTGAAGAGTTGATGATTTGCTCAACTCGCGAGGTTCAGCCGAATAGTGACTCCGGCTGAAGAGTTGATGATTTGCTCAACTGCGAGGTTCCCAGCCGAGATGTTTACTCCGGCTGAAGAGTTGATGATTTGCTCAACTGCGAGGTTCCAGCCGAGATGTTTGACTCCGGCTGAAGAGTTGATGATTGCTCAACTGCGAGGTTCCAGCCGAGGATGTTTTACTCCGGCTGAGAGTTGATGATTTGCTCAACTGCGAGGTTCCAGCCGAGATGTCTTACTCCGGCTGAAGAGTTGATGATTTGCTCAACTGCGAGGTTCCAGCCGAGATGTTTTACTCGGCTGAAGAGTTGATGATTTGCTCAACTGCGAGGTCCAGCCGAGATGTGTGACTCCGGCTGAAGAGTTGATGATTTGCTCAACTGCGAGGTTCCAGCCGAGATGTCTTACTCCGGCTGAAAGAGTTGATGAATTTGCTCAACTCCGAAGTTCCAGCTGAGATGTCTTACTCCGGCTGAAGAGGTTGATGATTTGCTCAACTGCGAGGTTCCAGCCGAGATATTGTTTACTCCGGCTGAAGAGTTGATGATTTGCTCAACTGCGAGGTCCAGCCGAGATGTTTTACTCCGGCTGAAGAGTTGATGATTTGCTCAACTGCGAGGTTCCAGCCGAGATGTCTTATTCCGGCTGAAGAGTTGATATTTGTTTAACTCCGAAGTTTAATCCGAGCTAATGTTGCTCGCCAAGAAGGAAGTCGCGGAGCGGATGTTGCTCGCCTTCTTTGGAGTTCCTTGGCCGAGCTGCTCTTGTCTGCCAAGAAAGAAGTGGCGAGCGGACCTTGCTCGCCTTCTTTGGAGTACCTTGGCCGAGCTTGTTCTTGTCTGCCAAGAAGGAAGTCGCGGAGCGGACCTTGCTCGCCTTCCTGGAGTTCTTGCCGCGAGCTGCTCTTGTCTGCAAGAAAGAAGTGGCGGAGCGGACCTTGCTCGCCTTCTTTGGAGTACCTTGGCCGAGCTGTTCTTGTTCTGCCAGAAGGAAGTCGCGGGAGCGGACCTGCTCGCCTTCTTTGGAGTTTCCTTGGCCGAGCTGTTCTTGTCTGCCAAGAAAGAAGTGACGGAGCGGACCTTACTCGCCTTCCTTTGGAGTTCCTTGCCGAGCTGATGTTGCTCGCCGAGAAGGAGGTCGCGGAGTGGACCTTGCTCGCCTTCCTTGGAGTTCCTTTGCCGAGCTGATGTTGCTTCGCCAAGAAAGGAAGTCGTGGAGCGAACCTTGCTCGCCTTCTTAGTGCGGTCACCGTCTTGCAGACTATGAACCGAGGAAGAGTTACCCCGGTCAAATAGGTAATCCCAGTCACGCATTCCGCGGACGGAATTAAGGGCAATTGAGAGGGTGATTTATGCTCCGGTTGGGCCGAGGTATAGACCGAACAAGTGTGAGGCCCAGCAGAGCATTGGGCCGAGATGATCGACTGTTCACCCGGAGGTGGGCTACAGAAGTTGGGCCGGGCAGAGTTTGGTCTGTGTGCTGCCCCGGACCGTGCAGAAGCTTCTCAGCCAGGAAGTGACCGGTCGGGCTAGGATGCTCGGTCCGAGGATTGTCGAGACAGACAGACGAGAGGGCGACGCTCGGAAAGGCGCGGTCAGCCGAGGTAGTTGACTGACCGCGAGAAGGCCGACCAAAGGAGGAGCCCGGGCTAAGCTCTGCCGAGATGCCGCCTAGCCCGGTCTTTCATTCGGTTATCCGGTAGGCGCTTAAGGTATGAAGCATGGTCAATGACCGAGGTAGGGCAGCTCGGCTGCCGAGCTCCAGCTATGCTGACAGGCAGTTGAGAGCAGGTTGAACGGCATGGTTTATGCTGATAGATGGGATAGCAGAGCCACGTGTCAGGAGATGACAGGGAGTGGATATGGGGCTCAGAAGGTTATAAGCATGCTGCGCCCCCATAGCGACGACAGATGAACATTTGGTGAGACATACACTAAACACTAAACACTCTCCCTTCTCTCTATCTATCCCCTGTGTGTGTTCTAACTTGATCGTCGGAGGGGTTTTCGGCCACAACCGCCGGGTAGCTCACCGTTATTGTGCTCGCAGGTGATCGGACAGAAACGGAGCTTGGAAGAAAGGAGTACGGGCTTGCCGGAATATTTGCTCCCCGTACAGAGCATATTTTATGCTTGATGCATTGGGGAAAAAGTATATATATGTTTTTAAGTCAGTAGATGAGGAGCCTATAGATAATAATATGACTCATCATAATCTCTTTATTTTCAATCAAAATAACCATTATTGTTCTTATAATTTTAAAAATGTCATTGACATTTCACTTTAAATAATATTTTTATTTAAATATTTTCTTTATGTTTAAAAAAAAATCCCAAACCCAGGGGGGCACGTGACCCCCCTGGGCCCTATGTGCCTCCGCCACTGTTGAGAGATTTAAAAAGAAAAAATATATAGGTGAAATGTGAATAAATACTTACATTTCATCTAATTTTACATATTTTTTTTCTTTCCTTTTTTTTTTTTTTTTTTTAAATCTCTTTTTAAATCACTCAACTAAATATAACGTTAAATTAACCGTAATCATAAAAATAGGTGGCTATCTTTTCGTGCTTTTGCAAAAGTCCAGATTGATAAGATATCATGTCATTTGATTTGTCAACGTAGAAAGAAATTACTAGGTAAATACCATTATTATTGTTTGCCTGAGAAATAACAAGTTCCTATGATGATCACCACACAATTAATTAATTAATCAACGTAGAGAATCTCGCCCAAAGCAAGCATGCATAGTGTATATATAAGGCAGTCTTGCTTACAAACCCAATTCAAAAATGAAGAGAAACAACAAAAACAATAACATGATGTTTTGCATATCTTCCTTGTTTTGATTAGTTTGTGTTCTTTTTTTGGTGCATCCCAAAGTAATGTTTTTGGGAATGGTTCAGTTGTGTTTCAAGTGGGTATGGTTCTTGATTGGATTCAAGAGTAACGCGAATAGGATTAAGCCACTTAAAATGGCTCTTTTGGATTTTTTATTCGGCTTGTGAAAACCACACAACCATTCTGGTCCTCCATGTTAGAGACTCCAAGGACCAAGTCACTACAACATAAGAGTTTTAGAAATCAAATGTTTTGGTCTTTAAAAGTGAAAATTTTGTTGTGAAAGACATTTAGGGACCAATTTCTATCGTCATGAGGATAATCGCTAAAAGGTCATCCCGAAAAGTAAAAAACAAGGCTTTTAGCAACAAAATTTGAAAATGTCACTAATAAATAGACTTTTAGGGACAAAATAATTTGGGTCTCAAAATAGTTTATTTTTTGAGACAAAAAATTTGGTTCAAAAAGATAAAAATTCGTCACTAATATCTAATTTTCCTTGCTAAAAATATAATAATGACATTTTTCTTACAAAAATATTTGGTCCTTGTAACAACCCTCACCTTACTCTTGTCATACTTGCATACATTCTTGCATGATCTTGCTTTGTTATGTTAATTTGAAGGTTTTGTCTTGCCTTGATTTGCTTAAAGTTGCTTGCATGATTTTGTTCTTTGCTTAGTGTGTGTGTGTGGCCGAGGTCGCCTTGAGCTTAGTTCGTCTTTGAACCCTTGTACTTAGAACTGTTTTGAGACCTTGGTCGACCCCCACCTACACCTCGGGCATTTATTGCCGAGATGTTTTGCACCCAGTGAACCTTGTCTGCAGGCAGGTATGCCTAGGCCGAGATGTGGCACACCCCGGCCAAGGTGTGGCACAGCTTAGTCAAGTGTCGTCCTCCCTAGCCGATGTTTTTGTCATCCGGTTGCCGAAGCTTTGATTTGAGCCGATGTCATTTCTTGCTGATGTGCCTTACTCGAGCTTGCTGCATACGCTTTGTCAGAGACTTGTCTTATCTATCAATCACCTTTTTGAGTTGAACCAACCCGATAACGCCACGTGTCCGAGCTAGTTGTTAAGACAGCCGGCAGACCTAGAAACAAATCATTTTTGGTCTCAATCTTTGTTTTTAGAGAGAGAAGCTCTAGAGAGGAGGAAGAGAAGTTCTTGAGTGAGAGTAAGTCTTCCAAGCTTAATCTTCGTGGTTTGAACCGTTGGATTCGAGTTTTGAGGTTAGAATCTTGATCTACTTTTGGTTGTTGTTGCTTATCATCTAGCTGCATTGCATGATCGAATTTGTTTTGCATGTCATTGCATCGATTTGAAGTTGGTTTTGAAAAGAGAAAATGGTTTTTCATGTGTTTTTGAAGAAAGTCTCGTTTTGATCGAAAAGTTTGGAAAAAGAATCATGTTTTTGTGATTGATCTTGCATGACCTTCTTGTATGGGTACCCAGGTCCATGTTTTGAACTCTTGGCATGAAACCTCAGATCTTTGTAACGAGTTTTGATCTTGCATTCATCTTCCTCATGATCATGTTCATCATATTCTTCATGTGCTTCAAAGGGGAACCCAGGTTTCCCCGACTTTGCTTTTTTGGTTAAGGCCAGCGGACCACACCTCGGCAAGGATGTGTGGGATCTCGGCAAGGACCTGGTTGGTACCCAGTGTGTTTCCATGAGACGGGAGCAGTGTTTAAACTCCCAGCATGTTTTGCTTTGTTTTTGACTTGGATCTGGTGAGGATGCCGAGATCATCTGCATGCACATAAAGCTTGTTTTGAGAATGTGATTTGCCATGTGATTGTAGGTCCTTGATATTTGCTTTGAGCCTACACCCGTGGAAAACTATGATGAGTGGTATTATTGATAAAGCTATGTTATACTTGTTTTGATAAATCTTGCTTGCTTTGTTTTGACAAAAGTGTTTTGATAGCATGAATGAATAGCTCTTGTTTTGATGTGTCAAGTATACTCCTTGTTTTGATGCCATCTTTGAAAAGGATACGGTCCTCTCTTGGAAAGTCCCTCATGCTGGAGGACTCTAAACTTTCGCAGCACTAAGTATAAAAGGATACGGTCCTTGTTAAATCGGGCTACGGCCTAAGTAACACAGTTTTGCTATGTTAAATCGGGCTACGGGCTAAGTAACACAAGTCCCTTGTACTGGAGGACTCTAAACTTTTGCGTGTACCAAGTGCACAAGTCCCTTGTACTGAAGGACTCTAAACTTTCGCAAAGCCCTAAGTATAAAAGGATACGGTCCTTGTTAAATCGGGCTACGGGCCTAAGTAACACCAGTCCCTTGTGCTGGAGGACTATAAACTTTCGCAGTACCTTTGACTAAACGATTACTGTTCGCCGATGTTATGATACTTGATTGATGAATACGGTTCATCCCTCGTCTTGATAAAGTTTGATGTGTTTCATTTTGTAGGACCTCGGCTATATTCATGCAAAACCTTTATTATTAGTACCATTCACTGAGTATTCAGACTCACCCTCTCTATATATATGTAGGTGATGAGCAGGACGCCGGCGACGCCTAGACTATTTTGAAAGCTTGTTTTGGACTCACGATTATGTCGGCTTTGTTTTGTATTTATGTCGGCAATTCTTGAAAATCATGCTTCTTGGCTCGTATTAACTGTATTTTTGTATATGTCGGCTCGAGAAGCCTTTTGATCAAGATGTAATACGTATTTTACTTTGTTGTATTCAAGTTGTAAAGTTAATTGGAAATGTTTGGCATTGCATTTGATCTACGCACAGCTCTTATGGACTGCTCGTATTTTAGATTATTGCTTCCGCATTTGTTAGCCCCGATTATTATACTCTGATTGTGTTAAGTTTTTGAAAATTGGCCTTCGGTAATTACGGATTACTGGCCATCACGGCACCAAACTACTAGGGGCGGTTTGGGGT
The DNA here is from genome assembly GCF_004153795.1 of Camellia sinensis. Taxonomy (NCBI): domain Eukaryota; kingdom Viridiplantae; phylum Streptophyta; class Magnoliopsida; order Ericales; family Theaceae; genus Camellia; species Camellia sinensis. The sequence goes on from NW_021024973.1 coordinate 2,073,849, forward strand.
CGTGACATCCCTAAAAAATAATTTTGTACCTAAATTTTGGTCTCTAAAACCTTATTTTTTGTAGTGAGTTACCAATGCTGTTGTTGCTGGTATAAATCCTTTTACATATGCATACATATATACATGCACAATTTGAGATAGGTGATCATGTTTTCTTGAAAATATCACCTAGACGAGGTTTGATGAGGTTCGGGAAGAGTGGGAAGTTATCCCCTCGGTTTATTGGTCCCTTTGAGACCCTTGAGAGGATTGGGGGAGTTGCTTATCGTTTGGCTTTGCCACCGCAATTGTCCGGGGTTCATGACATGTTTCATGTTAGTATGCTTCGGAAGTATGAGCCGGATCCATCCTTTGTGTTAGATTGGACCGACTTAGAGGTATATGAGGATGCCTCGTACGAAGAGAGGCCAGTTTGGGTCTTGGATAGGCGGGATCAAGTTTTGCGAGGCAAGACCATTCCCTTGGTAAAGGTTTTGTGGAAACATCACGGAGTGGAGGAAGCCACTTGGGAACGTGAGTTTGAAGTCCGTGAAAAGTATCTGGACATGTTTGTTGATGTGTAATCATGTAGTGAAATTTTGTAATAATATTGAACTTTAAGAGCATTATATATGTCTTAAGTTGTAAAACATTGTGAATGTTTTGGTAAATGAAAGTTTGTGTTAACATTGTGTATGCTAAGTATAATGTGGAAAATGAGTTGAAATTGGTAAATTCCAAAGGAATGCATGTAGATAATGCAGGTTATTGTGTGTAATGTGAAATGCCTCTTGAAAAGAGATGGGATTGACCGGTAATGGGTCGAATTGTTTAATATTATGTTGTAATATTGTTAGGAATGGAGCAAACTTGTTATTTTTTTTTTTGAAAACTTGTACTTAATTTCGAGGACGAAATTCTTTAAGGGGGGAAGGTTATAGCGATCCCGGTTTTCCCTTTTCATATTTATTGTTTTCCGGACTTTACTTCTGTGATGTTGGTGGTTGTACAGCTTGTTGTCATCCTTTAATTCCTTATGTTTGAGCTTTAGGATGTTTTGGGCAGGTGTGTTACAGGTTGGTTGAGCCTAAGTCTCAAATCTAGTTGCCCAGGTTTTTGGTGTTACGCTCGAGCGGGTAATTCTGCGCTCGAGCAGAGTTTGGCTTTTAGTTGTACGCTCGAGTGGGACTTTTTGTGCTCAGGTGGATTTTACACACCCCCAGTATCTCGTGCCTCTGCAAAACTTCTGTAGGTGTGATTTCTACGCTCGAGCGGTTTTCCTGCGCTTGAGCAGGTAGCGCTCGAGCGGGCTTGTTGGAGCTCGAGCGGGTAGTGCTTTGACTGTGTAAGTTCTGGGAGAGGTAAATCTATGCTCGAGCAGACTGGTTTTCTCGCTCGAGCGGATGTACTTTATTCTTGTGTCTTGGCGCTTGAGCGGGACTTTTTGAGCTCGAACGGACCTTGTTTTTTGTTCTTGAGGCTCGAGCGTCCTGTTCTCCGCTCGAGCGGGAATGTCGTATAACAGAGAGCAGCTGGGCATTTTTGAATCACTTTCTATGCTTTCTCTCTCTCTTTTACTTTCTAAAAAGATATTTTGAGAGCCTCTCTCTCTAGAAACTCCCTTCTCTCTAGGTATTGATCTAGTAGGAGTTGTTTCCTCACCTTTGGCCTTTACAAAAAGGTTGTTGATCGTCGAGGGCTATCTTTTGATCCAAGAATCTCGGGATTTGGAGCATTTCCGTTTTCTTCATCTTCTTCGTTGGGTGTCAACTTTTGAGGTAGGGATTCCTACTCACTATTATGGGTTTTAACCTAGATTTTTGGGCATTTTGTTAAATGGTTGATTTTGGGAAGTTAGGGTTTGAAAATGTTAAAAGGGGAGTTGTTATTTTGATTCTAAAAATGTATATTTTGGGTTTCAAAATAATGGTATTGTTGTTGGGTGTTGATATATAGACCATTGGGTCAATATTGGGAAATATGATAGAAAATCCTAATTTGTTGTATAAATTAATTGGTATAATTAATTTGGGAAAATTGTGGTTATATGCAATTGAGTTGGAAATAACGAAATTGGCTCATTATATGGTAGAATGGTGGAGTTTGATTTATTAATCGCTCAATCTTGAAACAGTGATATTTTATCTGTTGGAGCTTTTATTATCTGTTTAGAAATAATTGCTTGGGCTACCGGTGGAGGGTAGTTTTGATTGTTGTAGACAATGCATGATGATTAGGCAAACTAAAACTAATCAATTAGATGTGTCATAGAGTTTGACGGTTGATAGAATACATTAACGTTATGTATTGATTGATTGTGTATATGACCTATGTGTATATACGTTGTGTGTGTGAGAGGAGATAGGGGATGCACTCCACGGTTTAGGGGAAGATAGGGGATGGACCTCTAAACTAGATGTTGTTTAGGAGGAGATAGGGGATGAACTCCACTGATACAGCTCGTATGCTTGTCAGTTAACGTGTTGATATTGCTCATATACTTATCTATGGAAGTGTTGATATAGCTCATATGCTTATCTGTTGAAATGTGGATACAGCTTGTATGCTTATCTGTTGAGATGTTGATATAGCTAGTATACTTATCTATTGTAAAATGAGAAACGTTTAATATAGGTCACTGCCTCATGTAAGTTGTTGGCCAGGTTCTGAGCCGTTGTTGTGATTGTGAACGTGATAAGAAATGGAAAATGAAATGAACATGAACATAGTGGTCACGTAATGGTAATGGATTAAGAATTGATTTGTGGGAATTAAACATTTATCAATTGCTAATGTCTTAGTTATTGCTCATACTGTGTTTAGCATATCTCTACTGGGCGTTGGCTCACCCTATATGGGACATTATTTTCAGGTACAGGTAACATGCCACCTCCAAGGACATAGCTTGGATGATGATGAGAGTTGAAGACTCTTTTTTTGTTTTGTTTTGTTTATTGTGTTAGAATTACATGTATATCAAGCCAAGGGCTTATTTTATTTAGACATAATACTCTTCTTTTGTATAACCAAGTGTTGACTTGGAAAGCTGTAAGCCCATAGGGCATTTGCTTTTGTTGTTAACATGTAATACTGTTGTAAGAACTACTCTGATGAATAGAAATGGTTGGTTTCTTTTATATCAAAGCATGTCTTAAGTGATGGGTTTTATGTATTTTTTTTAGGGCATTACAGTATATACAAGGCAGTCTTGCTTACAAACCCAATTCAAAAATGAAAAGCAACAAAAACAATAACATGATATTTTTGCATATCTTCCTTGTTTTGATTAGTTTGTGTTCTTTTTTTGGTGCATCCCAAAGTAATGTTTTTGGGAATGGTTCAGTTGTGTTTCAAGTGGGTATGGTTCTTGACTTGGATTCAAGAGTAACGCGAATAGGATTGAGCCACTTAAAAATGGCTCTTTCGGATTTTTTATTTGGCTTGTGAAAACCACACAACCAGCCTGGTCCTCCATGTTAGAGACTCTAAGGACCAAGTCACTACAACATATAAGAGTTTTAGAAATCAAATGTTTTGGTCTTTAAAAGTGAAAATTTTGTTGCGAAAGACATTTAGGGACCAATTTCTATCGTCATGAGGATAATCGCTAAAAGGTCATCCCGAAAAGTAAAAAACAAGGCTTTTAGCAACAAAATTTTGAAAATGTCACTAATAAATAGACTTTTAGGGACAAAATAATTTGGTCTCAAAATGGTTTATTTTTTGAGACAAAAAAATTGGTTCCAAAAAGATAAAAATTCATCACTAATATCTAATTTTCCTTGCTAAAAATATAATAATGACATTTTTCTTAACAAAAATATTTGGTCCCTAAAAAATAATTTTGTACCTAAATTTTGGTCCCTAAAACCTTATTTTTTGTAGTGAGTTACCAATGCTGTTGTTGCCGTTATAAATCCTTTTACATATGCATATATATATATATATACATGCACAATTTGTATAATTTTTTATTGGACAAATTACAATGGTAGTCTTTGTATTATGGTCATTATGTTATTTTAATCCATGTAATTTCATTTAGCTCCATTTTGATTATGAATTTATGATTTTGTCTCAATTTGGTCTAATTAATTACAATTCTTAGCATTTTTTTATGAAAAATATGCACAAAAAAAAAAAAAGCCATATGTCATATTTTTAAGGGTAAAATTTTAAATTTACTCAACTCAGTGAGTTAACCTAGGCCAATTTAGTGATAATTTTTCTTAACGATATTAATAATTAAACCAAATTGATACAAAATCTAAAATTAGGAGTTAAAATTGAACCAATTGCAAATATAGGGATCAAAATGATATAAGAAATAAATTATAGAAACTACTGGTATAATGTGATGACCAGTTCGAAAGCCGTCTTGTTTCTTTTGAGTTATGTTTGGTAAGTGTTGTTAAAAATTCTTTTTTCTTAATACTTTTGGTCGCATTGTTTTGTTTCTGAGTTTTCACTTGTTTCGGAGGGTGTGAGGTTGGGTCCGGAGTGTCTAGCCTTGAGCCGGGGTTTTTTCGAGCTAAGAGGCCAAAGCCACACGTGTGGGGCCTTGGGCCACACGTGCGGGGCCTTGGGCCACACGTGTGGGGGATGAGGCCGCACGTGAGGGAAGCTGGGCAGAGAGGCCGTGTGCACACTTCCTAAAAGATAGGTGCAGAAGTGGTGGTGCGGGGGAAACCGCACGTGCAGGGGTGAGGGCGGCACGTGCGGGAGAGGGTGCCGTACGTGCAGCCAGGCACTTGTTTTGTCTCATTTTTCTTGCATTTCAGCTATGTATTGCACTTTTGCCTCTTTTTATCTCATTGCTGAATATATCACTCTCTCTCTCTACAATATTTCCTCTCTTTTTCTCTCATCTCTCTCTACTCAAACCCTCAAAACTTTACATTTCTTTTGATCCCATGAAATCCGTTGAGTTTTGGATACTAGTTCCTTATACCAAAATGATGAGGGCTTCGTCTTGACCGGTGGAGATCGATTTCTGGCGAAGTTGATTTTCGGGATTTTTCTGCTCTTCTCTCTTGAGGTAGGGATTTCTTTGATCTTTTTTAATACCTCCATTATAGATAGACATGTGGTATGTTTTTATTGCATAAAAACCATGTTGTTATGGATTTCTGTTGAAAATCATGATAGGGGATCTAAGGTTGAATGTTGAGCTTGAGATTTTGTGGAATAAGTGGTTGTTGAGTTAATTTGGGGGTGTGATTTAACATATTCATGATTAAAAAGTGTTTAAGCCCTAATGTTTGCAATAATGCCTACTAGATAAAAGGGGTTAAGATTGTAGAATAATTATGTTATGAATTTAAGAAATGTAATTAATGAATTGATAATTGATTTAAGATTAGTTTGGGCCTCATGATTGGAGCATTAACTTGTGTTGGATTGACTAGGTTTAAATATAATGAATTGATAAATTGTTAATGGTCAAAAAGGGGATTTAACCGTGAGATTAGAATATCATTGGGTTGCACTACCGTTATACGAAATTGAGTAAATATTAACCTTGTTAGCCATGATTGAAATGCCTTACCTAAAATGAAGGAAATTGAGTTGATCATACTTTTCTTGTGAATGAAATAAATGGGTTGAGGCAAAGGGTGGAGAATATTAATGTGGAAGAACAAGATAATTGATCTTGAAATGGAAGAATGAAATGCTAACGTTGTGTGAGTTTCGAAAATTAACTTGAGATTGAATCACAAATATTTTATTTCTTCATTGTCGTAATTGGATCTAAAGTTTCATGAGAGTTGGATTATTGATAATGTGTAAGTCGAATACTTTTTGCTTAGAGGTTTTGTCCTTGGTCATCGGTGGAGGATGACATTGTTGTGTTGATTAGTTGTGCGTATGCATTACACTTGTTGGTTGTACCTTATCATGTTGTGATGGTTGATAATGTGTGTTGCGCTGAGAATCAAAGGTACCATTACCTTCCAGCTAGCGCCTAGAGAATTAGCTGCACTGAGAATCAGAGGTACCATTCCCTTCCAGCTAGCGCCTGGAGAATTGGCAGAGGTACCATTCCCTTCCAGCTGGTGTCTGGTAAATTGGCATGTTATTGTGGAGAGATGTATTATTGGCTTACCATGCTTCAGGCAGGTAGAGCAGAGATTATTTATCATTGTTGTTTCAGTTTGACTGTGTATGTCATGTGTTATGACGATTATGATTTTGTAAGGTTGAATTGTCTTATATGTGAGTAGATGTGTTCATGAATATTTGGACGTGCTAGAGAGTGGTTAAGGGAGTTTCCTACCATGAATTATTTTGTTAAAGGTATCTCGTTGAATTTCGAGTTTAAGATTGAAAATGTGATGAATGGGTGGAGACGGATTTTGTTGTATATTGGGTATGAATAATGTGAAGAAATCAGACTTGGTGAACGTGCTTTTCAAAAGAAATAAAATGGATATTATGTGGTGTTTGTCACAAATGGAAAATATGGTTATTGTGTAATAATGGTTTTAATGGGAAATGGGTAGTAAAAACGAACCTTCGTGTTGTTCAATAAACTGAATGTCTTTGAGAAAAGTATTTATGCAAATATACCTTGGTTATAAAATGTCACATTATTTATACGGTATGAGATAAGCATTCATGATCATAGCTATCTGTAAGTCGTTATTGTTGAGGATCATGTTGAGATCCCTACTGGACTTTATGTTCATCCCACGTTGTTAATTTTTTTTCAGGTGTATATCAAGATGTGCTACAAGATCACGGATCTTTCTTATTTGTTGGCTACGAGGCCTTTTTATGTGTAGGTAGAATCCCATTGGTATAAAGGGTTAAACCCTTCCTCTTGATTTAAATGATGTAAGCTTATGGGTAATTTATTTAGATATGAATTCATGTTGCATTTATTTTATATTTGAATGAGAGGATTTATGCTTATGTATTCCTTTTGTATATACTATATATAATGAGCTTCTGTACGCTAACTCTGAAATTGAATTATAACAATGGCTTGGTAATGGAAATCCGTGTAATAAAAGGTGGGGCGTGACATATAATTTGTCCTTCCTAATTTTTATTTTTTTTTTCTAACCTAAATGATTTCCAAATGCATAAGTTTATTCAATTGTTTTGTTGTGTGATGGGTATTCTAAGCAAAGTCACCTACTTATCACCATGCATTGAGATTCAGCCTAGCGTCGTTTTAATTTGTGAGAAAAAAAGAAAAAAGAGTTTAGGTTTAGGTGTGATGTGGGTTCGAACGCCATTCCCCCCATCTTGCTCTTATAAAAAAATAATAATAATAATAATAAATAAAATAAATGTTCTAGAAACATGGCAATGGTCAAAACAAAAAACTGTTGGAGTAAAGAAGACAGAATAACTCCTACATTACAAAGTGAGGGCCTCATGAGCAAGAAGTTACATTGTAAGAATCGATTAACAATTCTTTTATTTGCACATCAATAAATTCTTTTAAGAAAGAAGAAGAAGAAAGAATCGAAAGCTAGAGCTCTAGTTGCACTCTAGGTTGAGTAATACTATACAAAATAACAAATCTTATAAAAAAATTTATTCACTGATGTGGCACTTGTCATATTATTGATAATGATCCCGTTTTAGTTTCTAAAATTCTATTATTACATGGCACATTAATTAGTATGTGACTAATTTTATAATTTTTTTTTGCAAATTACACAAGAAAATACAAGAAAATTTGAATGTGTCTACATAAGAAGCTATTTATACCTAAAATTTCAAAAAAAAAATTATTCTATTTCTTGCGAAATTTTTATCTTAATCAAATGTTTGCAAAAAAATATATTTTTCCTTTTCTTTCACTTCAATGTCTATCAGTTTTATTTTCCATTAAAGTTATTTTCTAATCAAACAGAGCCTAAATACATGCAGCTATTGATTTGTTGAAATATGTAAAGGTGGATGCAATAGTTGGTCCACAAAAATCAGCACAAGCCAATTTTGTGATGGGTCTAGGAGATAGAGCTCATGTGCCACTCATTTCTTTCTCTACAACAAGTCCTTCTGTGCTTTCCCGAACTCGTCACTTTGTCCAAATAGCTCTTAGCGACGACCCTCAAGTTGGCACCATTACTGCCATTGTTGAGTCCTTCCTATGGAGCAGTGGTGACTCCAAGAATTATCACTACAAAAAAATGCATCTTTGGCGACCAAAATTGGTGACTAAAAAAAATTTAGTCGCCAAAAGTTATGGAATTGGCGACTAACATTTTTCTTAGTCGCCAAAATTAAAATATTTAACTACTAATTTTTTTAGTCGGGGTATATTCATTATTGGCAACTAAAAAAAAATTTAGTCGCTAAAAATGCCAAAATTGGCGACAAAAAAAAACTTAGTCACTGTATATTGACTTTTGGCTACTAAAATATTTAGTCACTGAATGGGAAATAAAAAAATTATTTTTTCTCTTTGGCGACTAAAGTTTTAGTCACCAAAATGTTACTTTTAGTGACAAAAAAAAAATAGTCGCCGTATATTGACTTTTGGCTACTAAAATATTTAGTCGCCGAATAGAAAATAAAAAAAATTATTTTTCCTCTTTGGCGACTAAACTTTTAGTTGCCAAAAACTTACTTTCAGTGACAAAAAAATAATTCAGTCGGTGAATATTATTTTTTGGTGATCAAAATATTTTCAGTCGCCAAAACTGCTACAATTGGCGACAAAAATTTTGTTTGGTCGGCATTGATAACAGATTTTTTTTGGGGGAAAGTTTTTCAAATTTGGAGGCAATTCATTTTGACTTTTTCTTTTCATACATATTTGTTTTTATCAATCCACCCAAACCAAAGCCAGAAGACTCTTGACTTTTGCTCTCCCTCTCTCTCAGGGACGACTCACCATCACTTTAGGCCCCATCGCTCACCATTGATCTTCCACCATCGTTCACTGTCAATCTTCCATCGTCGCACACCGCCACCGCCGTTACTCGCCTCGCAGCTCCTCGCATTGCATTGCTTCGACATTGAGGTTTTTATCTTCCTCTCTCTATTTCTCTTACTCCTCTATCTCTCTCCCTCTTGGTTCTATTTTTATGTCTCTCTTTCTCTATTTCCCCATTTCACTCTACATCTAGGGTTTTTTTTTTATGGTATAGGGTTTTGATTTATGTGAAATCAATGAACCAATGATTGAAGGAACATGTAATTTCTTAGGGTAATTGTTGTTTTGATTTATGTAATTTCTTAGTGTATGTATTACTATTGTTTTGTCTATGCTTGTAATTGTTGTTGTTTTTCACCCTCTTGCTCACCATGTACCTGAAAAAATGTTCAAACGAAATTTGTCCATGCTTGTATTTGTTGTTGTCTTCTGACCCTTTTGCTCACCATGTGTTTGACGAAATGTTCAAACGAAACTGGACAATGCTCACGTGTTTGATATGTGAAGCAATCCAACATTGGAGGTTGAAGCTGAAGGAATTTTAATTAGGATGCTCTTCTTTCTCTCTTCAATCCATAGGAGAGCAGACAACATGAATCCTTACATATCAAATGTTTGCAAATAAAAGAGACAACAAGCGGCATCTTCTCTTCTTAATTCTTGCATAGTTTCTTTTTTATATTTGTCTTTTTTTTGCATTGGTGGTGTTGTGTTGTAAGCCTTATTTTACTAATGCCCAATGCAAATTTTCTCCAATTTATTATATCCATTTAGCTTATAAAATGTTACAATTAAAATTTGTATAGACTTTTCATTTAATACATCGGATGCCAAAATTTGGCGAGGGGAGACTTGGATCCTTACTTTTTGGGATATGTATAACATTGTTTATGTCAAGTTTGCATTATCTAACAACCTATTGCTCAATGTTATGGTGGTCCATTAATCTTAAGAGAATGAGTTAATGTAATGGCATTTTAGACATTAGCTCCTCACAGTTAAGCAACTATACCTATTGCACATTTAAATTTGCATTCTTCGGTTACCATGATTAAAATGTTAAACGTATAGAATCCTGTGTTGTACATAGTGATTCGATTGACGATGGAAAAAACTGAATACTTCATTTAGTTTTTCAATTTAATGACAGGAAAATAAATTGATCAAATTCTGCTGATTCTAACCAATAATGATCATTTATCAAAGAATAACTATAATTTAAAAATGATTGAACAATTGGAAGAAATCAGTCCCAAACAAACAGGACACAAAACACTTACATGGTTGTCTTATAGTAGAATAATTTTTAACTACAGATCTTTCATTGATTACGTGTACTGATGTTTTGCTTTTGTTTTTGTTTTTGTTTTATGTGGTGTGCTTTGGCATCCCTGAATTTCTGTTTGTCAAAAATAGATATGAATCACGTTGTCAAAAATAGATACACATATTAGTGAAACTTCTTCAAAGTTTTAGTAGTGCTTAGAAGTTAGATGTTTCTGCATTTCTTGAAATATAGACAAGTAGTTAATGCAAAGTCAATAGTTGGGAAAAAAAAATCTCAATTCTTCTTTTTAATATATGTTGCATCCACTGGTGGTTTTCGTAAGAACATAGCTTTTCCAATGTTGTACTTTTCCAAAATTCAACTAGACAAAGTCATTCTCAGAGTAATTGTGATTTTTTGTGTGAATCCTTGCTCACCATTTCCTTCAATCTTAGCATAATTTTGTTAGATCATAATAAAGAAGTAAAAAAGTTAATGGTGATCCTTCATTGTCCTTCTCTAGATTTTTTTTTTGGGGGGTAAATAACCAAAAAAGGAAAAACTACAACCAACTTTTTCCCCCCTGATTATTTTGGTAATTATTAGACTTCATCTTAACAAAATGTTAGAAATTGATTTTCTATTTGGTTCAAATTTAATAGTGTAGGTCTTTAGTTCATGACCATGTACCATTTTTTAGGTCGTTGTTTCTTGCACTTTCCTTGTATACATTCAATAGCTAATGCAGGTCGTCACAAAATTCACTAATTGGCCATCGTTTTTACTTGTACGGCTTAGTTGAGTCATGTTGTTCACATTTGCATATAGGAACTATTTCACCATTCATTCACCAACACCCTCGAATGGCTAAAAAACTATAAAGAAACAGAGGATATATTTAAAATGTATGATCATTGTTATTATTTTCGGTGTAATTGTTCAACAATATGATTTTATTTTGCATTACATGTACCTGCCAACCATGATATGTTTGATATAGAATCCGATAATCCTTTTTATTATATAAACTAAGTTCTACTATATGATTGCTGTAAGTTATTTGAACTTTTGAGACATTACTTCTTGCAACATGTAGGATGTAGATACACCATAGTGATAGCATATTGCAATTTGTTTTTTTTTTTTTTTCACAAGGCAGAACCAAGTGACAGAAAGATTGGAAAACTGTGTGAATATGCTGCAAAAAATCCTTTATGTATATCCAAGGTACTATCTGATTCTTTTGGAGATTCTCATAATAACAAGTTTCCTTCAGTCATTCTATGTTAATTTGCAATTTGTTTTTTTTTTTTTCACAAGAAGCAGAACCAAGTGACAGAAAGATTGGAAAACTGTGTGAATATGCTGCAAAAAATCCTTTATGTATATCCAAGGTACTATCTGATTCTTTTGGAGATTCTCATAATAGCAAGTTTCCTTCAGTCATTCTATGTTAATTTTTTTATGGTAAACCCAATGAAACATATAAGTAATGTACAAAGACACAATTTGAATTATTGTTATTGGCTTGTTTTCTATCGAAGTTCTCTTCACACAACGCTATGCTATGCCATGCGTTATTGTATATGATGAATTTGATTATGTGGTGATATATGAACACTTGGCCTATGTTGACTCAATTCATACCATTTATTCAATAAATCAACCTTATTTTCACTCAGTTTGACCTTTAGTCACCCAAACTTGAGCTGGGTTCTTTGTATGTGTCTCTTGACAAAAGAAAGAAAGTGTTTTTGACTCAATTCAGACCATATTTTAAATAAAGCTTTGGAAATTGATATGGAGACTCAAACTTTAGCTAGGCTATCTCTGTTTCTTCACTATGTCCAATATTTTAATGTGATCACACAGCTTAGCTTTATATGGATTGGTCTATGTAAATTGCAACCTTAACTGACAAAAATTAGGAATTGTTTTAATATCGCTTTATGAGTCCAATAAACTTGAGCTTACCCACAAAAGGAAATCATGAGAAAAGGCGGTTGCTTGGCAGCCTAACTGGGTGTTTTGAGCCTCTTGACTAAACAAATTTGTTTCAACAAAACAATTTAGTTTGTAGCCAGAATCGCTAGATTATAGGATTCTCAATATCAGTCTCGCTAAGGACCTTAAACAAGAATTGAGTAGGTTCTCATTTTTGGTGTCTATGATATGTGGCTTTATTTTTTTTTAGCTAATTTATGTACAAGGAGGAGAGGGAAAACTTGGCATGGTAGAACCAAGAGCAATGAGGAATAGTCCAAGCATAATGCTGATGATGAATAGTCTAAACACAATGCTTGAAATATGACTTATATTGTGTTCCATGAATTGTTCTCTTGCTTCTCTCCTATGGCAAGCAGGCTATAATCCTATAATTCATACTTTTGCCTTCGTGATGGAGAATGTGGAGGCAAATAATCACCCCTGAGATATAGTTAACTAATTCAACTACTTGGCCTATGCAGGAACACTTCTGATGTGTTTTGGGAAGCAATTTCTAACCATCAAGTTCTCTCACTGTACTAGGGCCTTGGGACAAAGAACCTGCAGTCTGTTATTTTTTTGTTTATCTACTTCTATGGATACAGCTTCTTTAAGAAGCTATACTTAAAGAGAAGTGGATCAAAATCTATTGGAACAAAAGCTAATTTGGTTCTTACTGCTACTGTTGGGGCTTGTACGGTTGTGGTGACGAAGGTGAGGTTATATTTTAGCTTGTTATATTACTGATCAGTAATAAATTTTCTTCCTGTTAATTACAATCAAACAACCATACTGGGTCTTTCACGTCACATTGATTTTTGCTGATCACTTAATCTATAACTTAAGTTCATGAGATCCTTGTTTGATTAAAGTATAATAATCACTTTGTCTAGGCTAAATTGTTCATGTGGGGAGTCATAATGAATATTTAATAGAACAGGGAATCATAACAAAAATAATGATGATGAAAATTGATTGGATATTGTTTAATGACTTCTAATTATAATTTAAAGTTAATCTTAAATTTGAATATATAATTGTAATGATGAAGTCTCTTTGAATGCTCAGAAGAATGAAGTATAGCATTTTTTGTTAGACATCCTAATTTCTGATATTGTTGTTCAGCCTTTGGATACAGCATCATCAAGGATGCAAACAAGTGAAATTGGAAAATCTAACGGACTCTGGAAAACCCTTTCAGAAAACACTTGAAGTGAGACATTTGATGGTCTAGGCATTTCTCTTCTTCTGACAACAAATCCATCTATCCAGGTACTTCATTGTTTCATTTTACACTCTCCTACATGGTTTGCCTGCCTGTAAAAACTCTTGATTCACCAATTGAAAGAAAATAGAAAGCTCAAAGATTTGTGCTACTTTTGAAAAGTTCATTTTTTTTTAAAAAAAAAATTTAATTTGAAACACCAAATACCAAGTAAGCATTGTCAAATAGTGGCCCGACACTACTGAATAATATTATTATATTCTAAATTATAGGCACGCACAATGTGTTAAATTAATTTTAATAATGAAAACAAGCTATTGTATGAGATGCTATAATAAACGTAACTTTTTTTTGTTGTTAAACTTATGTTATAAGATGTGTACTGTATGCATGTTATGATCAAACCATCAACATTAGTGTGTTGTTATGTAACGTTTGGACAAGATCGCATTGAAAAAAAGGCTATTGTTGTAATATCTATTCAACATTTTGCTATATATGTATGTGCTTTGTCTATTGTCATTGTTAATAGAATGATCTTAGGACTAAAGTTTTTGGAATATGTGCAGACTGCAGAGGAGGCTATGACATCGATTGAATCAACATTTTGCTTTCGATTGACAACCTCGTCATGCCATTGTTCAAATTGTTTGTTAGGCTCTAATTTATTTAGCCATGAATGATATTATGTTTCTTTTTTTCTTGTTATTTTTATTTCAATTGATAGATTTAGTTTTCTTTTTCTTTCTATTTTCCCAATTATACCTTTTAGTTGCTGCCTTAAAAGGATAATAAATTGGATTTGTGTAGTCAAAAAAGGGCATTTCGGGGGCAAAAATTCAAAACAGCACCCGAACCACCATGTGACTCTCACAGAGAGCTTCCCCATGACAAATAGGATTTGTGACAATTGACGAAATGTAATTCGGACCCGTAAGTAGGGAGTTAGAGCCGAATACGCACTAAAATTAGTCGAAAAAGGGCGTTCCAAGAGTGAAAATTTGAAACAGCCCCCGAACCACCATGTGGCTCTCACGTACAGCTTCCCTTTGACAAACAGGACCTGTGACAACTGACGGAATGTAATTCGGACCTGTAGGTTGGAAGTTAGAGCCGAATATGCGTTAAACTTAGTCGAATACGCCCGTTTCGGGGGCAAAAAATCAAAACAGCCCCCGAACGACCGTGTGGCTCACACGGATAGCTTCTCCATGACAAATAGGACTTGTGACAACTGACATAACGTAATTCGGACCCGTAGGTACAGAGTTACAGCCGAATACGTCCAAAACTTAGTCGAAAAAGAGTGTTTCGGGGGCAAAAATTCAAAACAGCCCCTAAACCGCCGTGTGGCCAACACGAACAGCTTCCCCATGCCAAATATGACTTGTGACAACTGACGGAATGTTATTCGGACCCATAGGTTGGGATTTAGAGCCGAATACGCCCAAAAGTTATTGTCAGTCGTGTTAATCAAAAATTTAAATGACATATATACAAAAAAAATTACATTAATTATATATGTCACCTATTTACAAAAAATCAACAAATTAATTTAAATTCTCAAATTATAAACAAATGGTATGTCAATATATTGATACTATTTTTTAAACAAAAAGACATGTTAATACATGAGTTTTTACAATTAACCACGACAAGATTTCATATTTTGAAATCGTTGCATAATAAGCTCATTATCAACACTATCAAATACATCCTTCTCAATATATATAACCAAACAATCATTCATCTATTTATCTCCCAAAACAAGACTACAAAATAACACTTTTTTACATATAAAATATTTAAACATAAAGTAGACATCATTAAAAAAAATCAAAAAGTAAAAAAATTTCATTGGAGGGTTCAAAAAGTAGTGGGTGTGAAAAGTGTGGGTTCAAAATTATAATTTAGTGGGTTTAGTTGTTGACTTTTGTTATAAATTCTAATATCAATATAATAAATAAATAAATAAATAATCATTGAGGGGTTCAGGTGGCACCCTTAAGCAAAGGGTAGTGTCACCCCCACTGTGGAGGGAAGTTGTCATCATAAACGAGGACACTAATTATGGAAATGGAGTAATTCCATATATGTTGAATGCATTAAAAGATATCACACGAATTTCCTATAAAAGCATCATTCCTCTTTCAGCGAGCAATGATTTTATACTCAAAAAGTTGGACAAGATGATGACAATGCAAACGAGAGTATTTGTGGTGCACATGACACACTTTCTTAGCACTCACCTACTCCTGAAAGCCAAGGAAACAAGAATGTTGAGCGAGGGCTACGTGTGGATTATCACTGATGGGTTGATGGACCTACTCTCACTGCAGGAAATTCAACTTTTAGTGGCGTTTAAAAAATGCCGCTAAAAGTGCCAAAACGTCGCCAATTCTTTTTGTGACGCCTAGCACCAAACGCCGAGGATGCGGCCGTCGCTATAGCTTTATGGCGTTTTAAAAATGTTATGATATTAACGTCGCCAAATGTCCTCCAAAACACACGCTGACGTCACTAACTATATTTAGCGACGTTTTGGAAAAACGCCGTCATATCTTTTTCTAAAAATATGACCGTTAATTTGTAGGGTTTAAGAGGCGTTTGTAGAAATGCCGTCATATCCCTTTTTTTTTTTTTGAAATTGTGCTAATTTTATTTCTTTAGAGTCGGCTTATTCAGTATCCTAAATAGCAATCGAAGACTGAAGTCGGCATGCATAATTGATATGAAATGACATTAAACATATATGCTAACTTTAAAAACAAGAAAAAAAATTCTTCAGCTGCAAACTCCCGTCAACTGACATTCATGAGATCATTAGTTACTAGAGCTAGCAATTTGTTCTTGCAATCAGAAACAATATTAACAAAATTAAATCAGAGAATTAAATTATAATATCAAATACACAGAGTAGAGATAAACTATTTCAAAACCTTAATAATTGATATATAAAAAAAAATGGTTCATGACTGAGTGAAATTAACTAAATTGCAGGAATATTATTAGTGTCCACCATAGACACTAAACATTCAGAAGGATCCATACAATATAGCAAGTGATAATCACTTGATTGCACAAGTGTCAGGAAATCATACAAAGATCTTCAGAATAAATTACCCTTTCACTATCTTCAAAACACGATCCTTATTAGAGAAGGTTCCCCTTCGAGCTGACCATGGCACCTCAGCCTTAATTAGAGCAGGAGCAGGTCCTACCTGGTTCATTGACAAAGCATGGCTGGATATTAACTCTAAACAGGAACTATTTACAGACAGACAAAAATTTACATAGTAAACGGATAACTTCTTAACAACACACGGCCACACTAAGTAAAAAGGCAGTGGCAAATGTCAGCACAGTTTGCATATACAGCTTAGATCATGCAATATGTTTATACTTTCATTTTTAAGGAACTGTGAAAATTCACTAGGCTAGTCTACAGAACACAACTATCTCTCCGTGTAATAGATTTATAATAGAGAAGCTCATCCCTTTTCTCATTCCTAGTCATTCTACATTTTCTACCCACCTTTCAGAGGTGTCATATACAATGAGGTTGCATTTTCTTAACAACAGAAGGATGCCACTTCTCATACTACAGCCCCATAAGAAAACAACACTACGAAGAAAAAAAAAACATGATATAGATGAAGTGCGCTAGTGTCCCCCTTCTCTCCTTCCATTTTCTTCCCAAATCATGCTACATTCTTGTATAAGATGAAGGAACAAAACAGTAAAAGAAAAACCAGTATAAAAACCTTAAGCCATGATTAACCCCGTGAGCATCCCTCAGACCGTCTACACAAAATTGATTGATCAACTGACAAAGGACAACCAGTTCTCAGATGCAAACAATGGGACAACCATACAGCAATCCCAATCAGAACTTAAAAGTTAAACTTCTAGCGCGTTTGGATAACATAATTTCCAAAACTTATGGAAAACTGCTAAAGTCGATAATCTGAGAAAAAAAAGGATGCCATTTATTCCTCCCAAGATTCTAAGGCAGTAGCACTATCTAGGAGCAATTATTATCAATAAAGGAAGTTCTTCATCGATAGTGTTTAACACTAAACTTACTAATAAGCTCATATAAAGATATAGATGGATTGTTGATTGAGCCCTTATGGGAGTCAACACTTAAACAATGATTAGATTTAAACACAAACTTTTTTTTTGATCGGCAATGAAGAATTTTATTGACTAGCAAAAACAAACTACAAAGAGAGGACAAGGAATTGCTCCAAAAACCAACAGCCATTACATCAAAACAAAAACACCATTTAGATTCAAAACACATTTATGTTGAAAATCTAAAGACTAGCAACCCTTAAGTAGGCATGTGTGTAATCTCAAGGAATCATAACGAGTACACACTTCTACACTACCAAGCATTACACACTTCTACACTGTCAATTCTCTAATGATGCCTCTTACTTTGTTGGAAAAATCTCATGTAAGTGATTCTATGACTGACTTTGATAAAGTCAATTTTGATTGAGAACATTTAATCTTATCTTAGCCATAAAACCAATTTTTAGATATTCAAGTGCAATAACTTGCTAGTGTTGTTTTAAAGGGTTAATTATCTTTTTGGTCCCAGTATTTAAGTAGTACTGTATTGGTTGAGGAAGTGGTGATCTTAAGAAAGCTATTCATAAAGGTAGTCTCCTTCTCGATCAATGCACTGTGCACAATTTAATTTATTTGTCCCTCAATAAAAGTGGCATGTGCATGATTGAGTGTTTAGTCTACTATTTGTATTGAGAAGTCAGAAGGAGGGCATGAAATAAGAAGTTGAGTTTGAAACTCAAGAAAACCAGTACGATTTCTAAATTTACATAAGTAATAAATTCATCTTTTGGTCATTTAAACTTCACTAATCTAATTTCATTTGATAGAGAACATGAGAAAGAAAAAAAAATAAGTTTGCCCTTACCAGCACCCCACCCAGTCTTGATGCCAATGGTTTCTTGATAATTCCCAATGAACTGCAAGAAATGCACTTAAGTGAGCAAAATACCATATACAGCTCAATATAATTACAGCTATGTTGTTGAGAAATTAAACCATATATTGTTTATAATGTAGGACTTTGGCAAGCTAAGAGACCAAGACACATAAGCAGCTAATAATGCAAAGACAAACAACGAAGTATGTAATATGAAAAATCACTAACCTAACAAATTATAGTAATTAACAACTATTAGATGCATGTATTACTTGCTAGCATGAAATGTATTCAAGTGCATAATAAAATCTGAGAGGCTTTTAAATAATTTCTTACAAAAGGCCGAAGAAAATGAACTAAAGAAACAATGGATCCTGAAAATAGTAGGGAGCAGCTAAAACAATTAGATGAGAGTAAGAATAAAGCAAATAGTCTAAAGGAAAAATTAAATACAAGGATCTCATGAACTTACATAATCATGAAAAGCTTGAACAAATTCATCCAACATAAATGGCCAAAGCCCCAGAACGTCAGCAAAATTTATTAAAAATCTCCAGACCTAAAAATCAATTCACAAGTAATAACATTAGAATCATCACAATACCTCCATAAGCATCACCATTATATCTAGTCCATATGTTTCTTGAAAAATTGTAGTGTCATTTGGACAATTTACCCATTTGCAGACAATAAAATGCCCATGACAGATACAACAAGCGAGCTGTCAGGCAAGAAAACAGAAAAATAAATAAATAAATAAATAAAATAAATATGGACAATTTACCCATTTGCAGTGATGAAAATGAATAACCTCTTCTCCTTTGAATCCCCACTTTTGCACTACAGTAAAACGAAAAGAAAAACATAAATAAACATTTATACTGGAAGAAAAAAGAATGATCCAACTCACTTCTCTTCAGTTTTAATAAACAAATATATAACACACCATGTTTAATGTACTTTTAACTAATTTGTTAAATACTACGTAAATAATTCCTAATATATAACAAGATTGTCAATTCAAACAATCAAATAAACACAACTACATAAGTGTAGAAGCATATATTAATAGGTTTCAGATAAAACAAACACAATATAGCTTCTAGGAACAAATTTTGGAACAAACAAAGCATACCATTGGGCAACTTAAGTGGTTGTACTGCCCTGGTTTACAGATATTGCTATCAATCCCAAGCTCCTCCATTTTCCCCCTCAAAATCTTCATTTCAGCCAAGTCAATACCATTCTCTTCTAGGATCTCCCCATAAAGTTGAGAAACTAAAGGAATTCAAAACACCATACTCTCAATAACCCTTCAAACAAAAATATATACATAAAAACACTGAGAAACACATATATGTGGATTAAAAGGGGAAAAACCTGGTGTGTGAAGAAAATTGTTCATAACTAAAGAAGAAAATAACATAACTAAAGAATAAAATAACATAACTTGGGGTTCATATGATACACATTTTTTAAAGGAGTGTATATTAGAATTTTCCTCAACTTTTAGTTTTCAACTTCCAATTTTATCAAACACCAGCTAACTCTTGAAAACATAAAGATGATGCTAGTTCATAGTTTTCTTCAATGCTAGTTTATTTATTTGCAAGAAGCAAATAAATAAATAAATAAAAATAGAAAAGAAGCAATAGAATTTTTGTTGGCCTTTGAATTTCTATTTTGTTGGCCTTTTAGTTTATAATAGATAACCTTAACGAATAGAATTTTTACCTTGAATTGGTAAAGAACCACTAAGGTTATTTTGAGCCAGAGATAGAGCTTTCAGAGAAGATAATGCTCCTATGGATGGAGGAATACTTGCAAAGAAATTATTCTCACTCAAATCTAAGATCTAAAGATGGCGGAAGGATGTCAAACCTACCAAAACATATGATAAAGGTAAAATAGAGCCAACAGAACTCAACCAAATACAATCAAGATTGCAGGGTGATCCTAAGAGAATTTAAATAACAAAATTCTTGCCTTCCATTGGTAGTGTTCCATTGAGCAGATTTCCTCTGAGGAGGAGGACCTCCAAATTGCTAAGATTATAAGTCAATTCTGTAACCCAAGTGAAGAGACTCGTTATATAGCGATCCCGGGTTTACCCTTGTTGTATAGTGATCATGCAAACCCCTTTATTTCTTATACCATTCACTGAGTATCCAAGCTCACCCTCTCTATATATATATGTAGGTGATGAGCAGGAAGGCGGTGACGCCTAGGTGTGACTCGCAAGCTTGTTTTGGGTTTTTGTCATGTCGGCTTAACTTGTATACATGCCGGCAGTCTTGAAAACTATGCTTCTCGGCTTATAATGTCTGCAATTTACACATGTCGGCTGGAGAAGCCTTTTGATCAAGATGAAAAATGTATTTTGTATTTCATTGTATTTATATTCAAGTTGTAATACTATGTAAAGTTGTATGTCATTCCATGTAACTTACGCACTGCTCTTACGGACCACTTGTATTTTTAAATTAATGCTTCCGCACTTGTGAGCCCCATATATATATTTATACTCTGATTGTGTGTGGATTTTGGAGGTTGGCCTTCGGTAATCCCGGATTACTGGCCATCACGGCACCAAACTAGTAGGGACAGTTTGGGGTCGTGACACAAAATCCTCGTAACCTCAAGAGAAATTGTACCCAAATTTCATATGAGGTACGTGGTGTGCCACTTCCAATGTCATAAACTTCTCACCCTTGTCTTTGAGACTAATATCACGATCTATCTTCTCTTTGGAATCCTTGCCTAGCCGGTGACGCCAATAAATATTCGGACACCAATTGAAGCACAACTTGTTTTCTCCCTCTCCTAGAAATTCCTCCACATCTATTTTCATCCCATTTGCTGACTTTATCCACGACAGAACATCAGCCTCAGGGATTTCACCGTTGGTTCTGGCTCTCTCAACCCTTCCATTGATCTTTCTCACCTCATTTTCAAGTTTTTCTTTTTCATCTTGGAGTTTTTTACTATTCTTCTTATGGTGAATCACATAGCCCATGTGATCCCAAGCTGTTATGCAACATTTTTCAATTGCGTCCGACCATTCATTAAGGATTTCAGGCAAACAAATCATTTTTGCTTTTCCTTCTCTTCCTCTTTTTCCTTTTCTCTATGTCTATCTCTCCCTCTTCAATTGCTGAAAACAAAAGGGTACAACATTAATAACCAGAACTAACTGTTGTAAATAAATAAATAAAAATACAGAACTTTTGCTTCAAGAGTTTCAGAATTTATTTATATTTTCTTTTCAATTACAAGCCAATAGCCTTGACTCTGTCGTGTGAAACAAATGAAAAAACAAGTACAAGCTAATTAATTTAACAAAGATTAAAATGTAAATTATATAGGGAGAAGTATATGTATTAGTTCACATTTGGTTGATGAAACAGAAGGGACTGCATTAGTTTGATATTATTGGATAATAATAATAATAATAATAATAATAATAATAATAATAATAATAATAATAATAATATAGAAATACAAAATGTATACAGTATGATTCTTTAAAAAAAAATCTGGAAAATTATATTTTCCTTTTGTTGAAAAATGAGAATAGGCAAAATATTTTTAAATAAAAACTATATGGGAGATTCTTGTAATTGTTAAATACTTTAAGGGACCCGTGTAATTAGCCCAAATATTTTTAAATAGAATATTAAATCAAGAATTGAAGTTTAAAAAGGAAAAAGCCTTGAAAATAAAATTAAGATTTACTCGTACTGTAGAAAATGAATCAATCACAGTTTAAATGAATAGATTTGACATTAAGAATTTAAGGAGTATAGCATTTAATCCAATGTAAAAGCATCTCCAATCCTTTCATCAGAGAAACATTTTTTTTTATCAAATTTGAATTTGTTGAAAATTTAGAAAGATAAAACATTAGAGATAATTTTTCATCAAATTTGATGAAAGGGTTAGAGTCCTTCATATCAAATCAAGTTTTTTACTCAAATTTGAAATCAAATTAGATGAGAAAAAATAGTGAAGGGTTAGGAATGCTCTAAAATTTTTTAGATTTAGATGTCAAGAATAAATTTGAGCTTATAATGATGGATTTCAAATAATTTGCAAAAATAGTGATGTGAAATCCTACCACAAAAATTCTACTTGTACAAAAATTACCACTCTCATATTTCTATTAAATCCTCTACTTCAAAGTCATCAATCTATCTTCAATAAGATATCTTCTTATAATTTTATAAAATTCAATCCCAAGTCCATTAATTTGAAATTCACTCATCCAAAGGGAGCCTAAATCTCAATTTTCAGTAAGGTTTTGTTAATGTAATCCAACATCCCCTAAAATACACTGCACATACATACCAATTTCGGAAAGCACATCATCTTCATTTCAAAGCCACTTTCTCATGCTCCCAATTACTTTATTTAATTCTCCCAATATACCAAAAAAAATACACACACACACACACACAAAACAAGGACAACAGAGGAAGAAGAAACAGATCATTAACCAATTAGTAAATTGATTATGAATTTTAGAAATTAGTAGCTGAAGTTTAGATCTGAACTCCAAATCTAAAAAGAAAAGCAAAAATGATAACAGAAACATCTATAGTAAAAAGGAAATTATTAGGAAGATAACAGACATGAGACATACCTTCTGGTTTTTCTTTTTCCCTTTAAATTGGGCAAATATTGTGGTTACAAAAATGGAATAATGAAGATTTGGGGATGAGATTCACAAGTAGCAGATGACAGAGAGAGCAAAGATTTCAGGACGAAGTGCCAATCAAAAACATATTAAACGATGTGTGGCTATAAAATTGGTTGTACCTCGGATTGATAATGTTCACATGTACTATATTGACTAGAGGTTGACTAGGCCTCTTGGCTCAGTTTCTATTGAGAAAAGGTTACAGGTTTAATTCTTATTAAAAATAAATAAATAAATTGATATTGTTTATTTCTCTTTCAAGTTATATATAATAACTAGCGTATGCCCGTGCCTGAAGGCACGGTGCAATTAATGATGACATTAAAATATAAATCAAAATTAGAGAGTGATGTATTCTGTTAGGACTCTTTGTTGTCAAATTCCATGGATCAAACCGAAGGTTGTAATTTTTTAAATTCACATGTTGGGTCAAACTAGGATTACTTTGGATTTCTCTAAGAAGTTGATTTTCTTCCAAAACTATGATTACTTTGGAGTCCTTTAAGAAGTTGGTTTTCTTCCAAAAACAGGATTACTTTGGATTTTCTATAAGTAGTTGGTTTTCTCCCAAAACTAGACCACTCATTAATTTTTCCTCCAGATCTTCTTTTTGGTTCTTAAGGTTTATCTAGGGATATTTTGTTAGTGTTCTTTGATGTTTTATTGAGTATGCAACTCATGGTTTAAAGAGAGTACATCAAAGGTTTTGTTTGTTATACACGAGAGAGAGAGAGAGAGTTGTTCTTCAGTGGATTCTAAAGAATTCGAGCCTGAAGCTTCGGTGGATTCTGGAATGGTCATCAGAAAGACAATTCCGTGGTGAAGATGGGGTTGGAAGAGGCACATAGAGGTTGGTTCAATTAGGCGTTGTGGATTTGTCTTTCTTTGAAAAAGAACCATCTTTTGACTTGTCACGGCTTTGATCACGACCATGAGGAGTCTTACTCCTCCCCCTTGTTTTGCTTCGGCCTCTCACAACAAATGCTTCCGAATGAGAGGAACCCGCTGATTTTCTTCTAGTTTCTTCATTCAACAGGCTACTAGTAACTTGGCCCATTGTGACAACTCCATCGGGCGCCGAATTACTAACCGTCACAACCAAAGTCTCCCAACTTTCGGGCAAAGAACTAAGTAGCATAAAAGCCTGCAACTCATCATCAAAAACAATTTTCATAGAAGCAAGTTGGTTAACAATACTCTTTATTTCATTCAGATGTTCCGGAATAGGGCTGCACTCTTTATATTTTAAATTAACCAACTTACGAAACAAAAAGGCTTTATTTGTGGCTGATTTTCTATCATAAAGACTCTCTAATTTTTTCCATAAATCATGTGCAGAAGTTTCAGTAGCAACATGATGAAACACACTGTCATCAATCCATTGACGGATAACACCAACGGCTTTTCGATTAAGCCTATTCCATTCATCATCTTTCATACTCTCAGATTTTATTTATATTTTCTTTTCAATTACAAGGCAATAGCCTTGACTCTGTTGTGTGAAACAAATGAAAAAACTAGTACAAGCTAATTAATTTAACAAAGATTAAAATGTAAATTATATATGAAGAAGTACATGTATTAGTTCACATTTGGTTGATGAAACAGAAGGGACTGCCTTAGCTTGATATTATTGGATAATAATAATAATATAGAAATACAAAATGTATACAGTATGATTCTTTAAAAAAAAATCTGGAAAATTATATTTTCCTTTTGTTGAAAAATGAGAATAGGCAAAATATTTTTAAATAAAAACTATATGGGAGATTCTTGTAATTGTTAAATACTTTAAGGGACCCGTGTAATTAGCCCAAATATTTTTAAATAGAATATTAAATCAAGAATTGAAGTTTAAAAAGGAAAAAGCCTTGAAAATAAAATTAAGATTTACTCGTACTCTAGAAAATGAATCAATCACAGTTTAAATGAATAGATTTGACATTAAGAATTTAAGGAGTATAGCATTTAATCCAATGTAAAAGCATCTCCAATCCTTTCATCGGAGAAACATTTTTTTATCAAATTTGAATTTGTTGAAAATTTAGAAAGATAAAACATTAGAGATAATTTTTCATCAACTTTGATGAAAGGGTTAGAGTCCTTCATATTAAATCAAGTTTTTTACTCAAATTTGAAATCAAATTAGATGAGAAAAAATAGTGAAGGGTTAGAAATGCTCTAAAATTTTTTAGATTTAGATGTCAAGAATAAATTTGAGCTTATAATGATGGATTTCAAATAATTTGCAAAAATAGTGATGCAAAATCCTACCACAAAAATTCTACTCGTACAAAAATTACAACTCTCATACTTCTATTAAATCCTCTACTTTAAAGTTATCAATCTATCTTCAATAAGATATCTTCTTATAATTTTATAAAATTCAATCCCAAATCCATTAATTTGAAATTCACTCATCCAAAGGGAGCCTAAATCTCAATTTTCAGTAAGGTTTTGTTAATGTAATCCAACATCCCCTAAAATACACTGCACATACATACCAATTTTGGAAAACACATCATCTTCATTTCAAAGCCACTTTCTCATGCTCCCAATTACTTTATTTAATACTCCCAATATACCAAAAAAAATACACACACACACAAAACAAGAACAACAAAGGAAGAAGAAACAGATCATTAACCAATTAGTAAATTGATTATGAATTTTAGAAATTAGTAGCTGAAGTTTAGATCTGAACTCCAAATCTAAAAAGAAAAGCAAAAGTGATAACAGAAACATCTACAGTAAAAAGGAAATTATTAGGAAGATAACAGACATGAGACATACCTTCTGTGTTTTTTTTTTTTTTTAAATTGGGCAAATATTGTGGTTACAAAAATGGAATAATGAAGATTTGGGGATGAGATTCACAAGTAGCAGATTACAGAGAGAGCAAAGATTTCAGGACGAAGTGCCAATCAAAAACATATTAAACGATGTGTGGCTATAAAATTGGTTGTACCTCGGATTGATAATGTTCACATGTACTATATTGACTAGAGGTTGACTAGGCCTCTTGGCTCAGTTTCTATTGAGAAAAGGTTACAGGTTTAATTCTTATTAAAAATAAATAAATAAATTGATATTGTTTATTTCTCTTTCAAGTTATATATAATAACTAGCGTATGCCCGTGCCTGAAGGCACGGTGCAATTAATGATGACATTAAAATATAAATCAAAATTAGAGAGTGATGTATTCTGTTAGGACTCTTTGTTGTCAAATTCCATGGATCAAACCGAAGGTTGTAATTTTTTAAATTCACATGTTGGGTCAAACTAGGATTACTTTGGATTTCTCTAAGAAGTTGATTTTCTTCCAAAACTATGATTACTTTGGAGTCCTTTAAGAAGTTGGTTTTCTTCCAAAAACAGGATTACTTTGGATTTTCTATAAGTAGTTGGTTTTCTCCCAAAACTAGACCACTCATTAATTTTTCCTCCAGATCTTCTTTTTGGTTCTTAAGGTTTATCTAGGGATATTTTGTTAGTGTTCTTTGATGTTTTATTGAGTATGCAACTCATGGTTTAAAGAGAGTACATCAAAGGTTTTGTTTGTTATACACGAGAGAGAGAGAGTTGTTCTTCGGTGGATTCTGAAGAATTCGAGCCTGAAACTTTGGTGGATTTTGGAGTGGCTCATCAGAAAGACAATTCCGTGGTGAAGATGGGGTTGGAAGAGGCACATAGAGGTTGGTTCAATTAGGCGTTGTGGATTTGCTAGATAATTGAGAGTATACCTGTGTAATTCCTTTAAATCTTCTTAGTAGATTGTTCTTGTGGTTGTTGCCCGTGGTTTTTTGATCACAATTGGAGGTGTCCAATTGTGGTTTTTCCACGTAAAATCGTTGTGTTGATTTGTCTTTGATTGTTTGATTGGGATTGTTATATTCTTCTTAAAATTGGTACATAATCACAAATCAACATCTATGGGTTTTCTAGATTTTTCAATTGGTATCAGAGCAGGTCGTTCTATTTTTTTTAAAAAAAATTCTTTTAGAACGAGATCTTGTTTGATTTGTGATAATGTATTCAATTCGTGATGATGATGAAGAGCTTGAGCAAGCTTATAAAAAGTTGTATAAGGAGTCTCTTAAGTTATTTAAATTAAATGACAAACTCACAACAAAACTCAAAGCATGTGAAAGTGAGAATGTCAAACTTAAGGAGGAGATTTCCGAGGCTAGGATCAATGCCATCAAGATAGCTGATGATCAACAAGTTCTTTGTGCAAAACTGTTGACTTGTGAGATAGAGAGGAATGAGCTACAGGAAACCCATGCCATGTTTGAAGAAAAGATTGAATCTCTTGAGATGTCTCAAGTTGCTTTGGAAGAACTAATGATCAAGAAAGAGGAAGAGCTCAAGTGTGCTATGGCTACCATTGGTCTTTGGAACAAAGGATCAAAGACTTTAGACAATATCATTGGGTCTCAACAAATTTGTTATGACAAGAGTGGCATTGGCTTTGGTGATAATAAAGAGCAAAAACAAAGTGCATCCACATCTCATGAAACAAGAAATCAAGGGCAGGGGGTGCAAAAGATTTAATGAGAGGAAAGACTTCTCAATCTTCCTAGAGTTGTTAAGGTTAAAGAAAAGAAGGTACACCTTGTTTTTATTTGTCATCATTGTGGTATGCTTCCTAGAGTTGGTAAGGTAAAAGAAAAGAAGGTACACCCTGTTTTTATTTGTCATCATTGTGGTATGCATGGTCATATTCGCCCTTATTGTTATAAGTTGCATGGGAGAGTGCCTCAAAAGGATAGAAATTCGACTTACATATCTAGGCAGAATACCAAGATTCATGAGGGTGTTCACAACACCACGACACTTACCAAGACCGGTAGACCTGATTTTGTTAAGACCAAAAAGATTTGGGTGAGAAAACTTGACTTGTGTTAATGTGTTTACTCTTTTTAGTTTTTTGGGTCTCTGTGTGTTTTTTTTTTAATGAAAAAAAAAATGTGTGCTTCTTCGTTTTTTGTCTTGCTTGGTTTAGAAAAAAAAAAAAAAAAAAAAAATCAAAAGATTTTCTTAGTATGGTTTTGCAAGCTTGAAATTTTTGAGTAGTCCTTGGTGCATATTGGAATTGATGAGAATATCCATTACCTGTTAATAACTGTGTGCTTTTTGTGGTCATTACTCATTTTGGAGTGTGTGTTCTTTGATTAGTATGTCTCATTCAGTACACACTCTTGGATTAGCAAATTTTGTAGTCTTCCGCCTTAGTGATTATTTTTTTTCTATGGACTTTTGGCATTGTATCTTTTTCTTTTCTAGAGGAATTGACCTATACTAGCATATCATGGGTGATGTTGAGTCTCTTAACCATCTTCCATCTTTTTGCACCTCCACGGCTTTCCCATTTATTCTTTGTAGTCCAGCCATGAGGAAAAGGCTACCTCAGAGTCACCAACCAGGCCATCCTTATTATATCCATGCTTCTCTGGTTCGGTTTCCATACTCTTGAGCGTGTCAGCCAAGGGGAAATTATTCAATGCTCTTGGAGTAATCCTCTCTGTTCTATCTATAAATTAACACTTAATATTTTATCTCCTAAAATTTTAATACAAAAAATATTGTTCCACGAGCATTAAATAATTTCTCCTTACTAATGAAAATTTGTGGTTTCCCGTGTTATTCTTATTTTTTGGAATTATTTTTGCTATTGAATAGACACCCTGCCAACATGAAGCTTCAAAAAAATAAATGATAAAGTTAAGAAAGGTTCAAGTATTATTCAAATTAATATTGGTGACATAGGAGGAATTCGTT
>NW_021024973.1:2102667-2143904 GCF_004153795.1 Camellia sinensis
CGAGATCTTGTTTGATTTGTGATAATGTATTCAATTCGTGATGATGATGAAGAGCTTGAGCAAGCTTATAAAAAGTTGTATAAGGAGTCTCTTAAGTTATTTAAATTAAATGACAAACTCACAACAAAACTCAAAGCATGTGAAAGTGAGAATGTCAAACTTAAGGAGGAGATTTTCCGAGGCTAGGATCAATGCCATCAAGATAGCTGATGATCAACAAGTTCTTTGTGCAAAACTGTTGACTTGTGAGATAGAGAGGAATGAGCTACAGGAAACCCATGCCATGTTTGAAGAAAAGATTGAATCTCTTGAGATGTCTCAAGTTGCTTTGGAAGAACTAATGATCAAGAAAGAGGAAGAGCTCAAGTGTGCTATGGCTACCATTGGTCTTTGGAACAAAGGATCAAAGACTTTGGAGGATATCATTGGGTCTCAACAAATCTGTTCAGACAAGAGTGGCATTGGCTTTGGAGATAAGAGAGAGCAAAAACAGAGTGCTTCCACATCTCTTGATACAAGAACTCAAGGAAAGGGAGGACAAAAGATTCAACAAGAGGAAGACTTCTCAAACTCCCTAGAGTTGGTAAGGTAAAAAGAAAGAAGATACACCCTGTTTTTATTTGTCATCATTGTGGTATGCATGGTCATATTCGCCCTTATTGTTATAAGTTGCATGGGAGAGTGCCTCAAAAGGATAGAAATTCGACTTACATATCTAGGCAGAATACCAAGATTCATGAGGGTGTTCACAACACCACGACACTTACCAAGACCGGTAGACCTGATTTTGTTAAGACCAAAAAGATTTGGGTGAGAAAACTTGACTTGTGTTAATGTGTTTACTCTTTTTAGTTTTTTGGTCTCTGTGTGTTTTTTTTTTAATGAAAAAAAAATGTGTGCTTCTTCGTTTTTTGTCTTGCTTGGTTTAGAAAAAAAAAAAAAAAAAAAACTCAAAAAGATTTTCTTAGTTGGTTTTGCAAGCTTGAAATTTTTGAGCAGTCCTTGGTACATATTGGAATTGATGAGAATAACCATTACATATTAATATGTATGTGCTTTCTGTGGTCATTACTCATTTTGGAGTATGTGTTCTTTGATTAGTATGTCTCATTCTGTACACACTCTTGGATTAGCAAATATTGGAGTCTTCTGCCTTAGTGATTATTTTTTTTCTATGGACTTCTGACGTTGTATCTTTTGCTTTTCGAGAGGAATTGACCTATACTAGCATATCATGGGTGATGTTGAGTCTCTTAGCCATCTTCCATCTTTTTGCATCTCCATGGCTTTTCCCCTCTATTCTTTGTAGTCCAGCCATGAGGAAAAGGCTACCTCAGAGTCACCAACCAGGCCATCCTTATTATATCCATGCTTCTCTGGTTCGGTTTCCATACTCTTGAGCGTGTCAGCTGCCAATGAATGTGCAAAAGAAAAGAAAGAAAAAAAAATGTGCAAAAAAAGAAAGAAAGAAAAAAAAGAAGAAAAAGATGTGAAAAAAAAAGGAAAAATAAAGGATTCATTGATTGAGGGGGAGCCTCCGCCTTTACTCACCAAATACCCCTTAATTCTTAGTGGTTTGACTTTCCTTTGTTGTGCTTAGATTCTCTTGTCGGAGGTCCAGCTTTCATATCACTACTAGGATTTGAATCTAGTGTTTGTCGAACTCCAAGAGTCACACACACACTTTTATCATGGATCTATGCTTTCACATAATGCATCACTTTCTTTCATGAGAATCTTCTACAGACTGTGCACATTGTGTTTTCAAGTAATTGTGCTTCTTGGATAGTCTTTGTGTTTTTAAGGTACAAATCTGGAATTCCTTGCTTGCTCCACCATATTGTTTTTGTCGGTTTTCTTCTGTTCATTTTTTTTTTCAGATATTTGTGGTTGCTTTTAGTGAGGGGGAGTTCGGTTAATCGTTATCTTGTCATTGCTTGTGTGGGTTTTGATCTTGATTTTTGTTATTTGAGTTCCTTTGTCAATTCGTGACAAATAGGGGGGGAAATTTTTTTTCATGTATTCATGTCATGTGTCGGGTGCATATGTCTTAGTTTTCAGGTTTTCATGCTACATGTTCTTAAAATCTCCAAGTTGCATCTATTCATGTTATTCATGTTTTCATCTCATACTTCAAAAATAATCTAGCCATATGTTTATTGCTTTTTCATATACTCTTGTGGGACTAATAGTTGTTTTGGAGATTGTAGCACGAAAGTTGTTTTGCAGATCATGACCTTGAGAAATAAGTTTGTAAAGAGATTGGTTATAAGTGCTGGTTCCTAGTTGGTGGTGTTGTTCTTGTTTTTGATTGGAAAATTGTTTTAGTGTTTTTGTTAGGAAAACTGTTGTAGCATGGTTTTGTCCAGGATTTGACAAAGGGGGAGATTGTTAGGACTCTTTGTTGTCAAATTCCATGGATCAAACCCAAGGTTGTAATTTTTAAATTCACATGTTGGGTCAACTAGGATTACTTTGGATTTCTCTAAGAAGTTTGATTTTCTTCCAAACTAGGATTACTTTGGAGTCCTTTAAGAAGTTGGTTTTCTTTCAAAACCAGGATTACTTTGGATTTTCTATAAGTAGTTGGTTTTCTCCTAAAACTAGACCACTCAATTATTTTTTTCCTCCAGATCTTTTTTTTGGTTCTTAAGGTTTATATTTGGGGATATTTTGTTAGTTTTCTTTGATGTTTTATTGAGTATTCAACTCATGGTTAAAGAGAGTACATCAAAGATTTTGTTTGTTATACACAAGAGAGAGAGAGTTGTTCTTCGGTGGATTCTGAAGAATTCGAGCCTGAAGCTTTGGTGGATTCTAGAGTGGCTCATCAGAAAGACAATTCCGTGGTGAAGATGGGGTTGGAAGAGGCACATAGAGGTTGGTTCAATTAGGCGTTGTGGATTCGCTAGATAATTGAGAGTATACCTGTGTAATTCCTTTAAATCTTCTTAGTGGATTGTTCTTGTGGCTGTTGCTCGTGGTTTTTTTTATCACAATTGGAGGTGTCCAATTGTGGTTTTTCCACGTAAAATTGTTGTGTTGATTTGTCTTTGATTGTTTGATTGGGATTGTTATATTCTTCTTAAAATTGGTACATAATCACAAATCAACATCTAGGGGTTTTCTAGATTTTTCATATTCAAATTTTTTTTGTTTTGTTTTGTTTTGTTTTTTTCTCTTTTCAAAGAGTAGGTAATGAATTCACGGGAAGGAGAAAAATCCCTAAATGAAGACATGAAACTTATATGAAACACCAATTTATTAGTAACCCAAATAAATTTCAGAAACCTCCAAAATTAGGAACATCCATGACTCTCAAAATGATGTAGACCAATCATATATTTTTATTTTTTTTCTTTCCTTTCTGGACCAATCACAGGTGAGTGAGAGTTATAAAGTTGTATTTTTTTAAGAATATGTAGCATTTCTGATATTTTTAATAATAAAAAAAAAATTCCCAAGATAAATTGCACTTCTTTCAAATTGAAACACTTCCTATCAGAACACTAATCATATTTGAAACACTTCAATATCATTATGCTATATTTGGTACACCGAAATGAGATGAAATTAAATGAAATGGTAATTTCTTACACTTTCCTATGGAATGATCATCTCCTTATAATAGTTAATGATGACTCTCATTGTAATGAATTTTTTATTATTATTTTAGTCAACCAAACATGAGAAGTGTAAGGAATGTTTGAACTTGATTACAATGAACCAAACACTACCTAATTGATCAATTATCATGAGTACAGTCCTATCAATCAATCGTTGAAACTAATTGATTAAGTGATTTGATTTTCTAAATTATTATGTAAATGAATTATTATATATATACTCTTATATATTTCCCACTTCCAACCCAATTTATAAAAAAAAATTAACTGGAATATTAATTATGAAAGATGATAGTTATTGTGTTATTGTGTGTGCACCTATAAATGCAAAAATAACTAAAACTTATTTAATAGTGCATGCTTACCATCTCGCACATGATCAGCACCACTATATATGCGAATATAATAGATAAATAGTGATTCGGTAAAAAAAATCAAAGACTCATGTTTCAAATACCAGGAAAAGTTACTATTTTTTTTTTTTAAAAAAAAAAAAAGAAGTAATGGAAGGCCATCACATGCAACAGTTTTTGATAAAATCACACAATATAAAATCACATCCAAAGAACAAAATATCCTCACAAAGGAAAAAAAATAAAATAAAATCAGACAATTCAAGAAATGGGTATTGACAAGAATAAAAACACAATTCTAGATCTTCAATTTGCACAAACAAAATGATAAAATAATAATAATAATTAAAAGGAAAAAAAAAGAAAAAAGAAGCAGGATGAATCAATGAATGAATAGGGAACTGTTACAAACATCCATCCAAACAATGGTGTTATAGAGATGGAGGCTAATAGATTTGCTCCAAACAGCCGTTGTTTTAAGTCCACTGTCAATATTGTGCCCATCTACAGTGGCTTTGTCAATTTCCTTGCTCATACAAATCTTCACACTCTCCATAATCGCCATTGGATTGTGCTCTACCCATCTGCAGATTTACAAACAAAACAACAATAAAAAAATAGAGCAATCACAGAGGGAGATAGATAGATAGATAGATAGATAGATAGATAGATAGAGAGAAAGAGTTCTTCATACCCTGCTTGTGGGTAGAATTGGCGTGGAGATAACTGGAGGAAGTGGCACAGGTGATGACTGGATGAGGTGATGAACAGCACCATGGCTGAGGGTGGGTGTTTTGAAAATTGAAAATTTGGAGTGAGACTGAAAGAAAAAAAGAGGACAGTTTATAGAGAGAGTTCGATAAGCGTGGGTCTCTTTTCTGTAGGGAGTGGATGGGTGTGTTTTAAAATTTAAAAAGTGGAAAGGTGAGGTGCGACAGATAAGGATGGGTGGTTGCAAAGTTTGTGGCTCTTGGGCGGGAAATTCAGATAGAATGAGGGAGAAGGTTTTCATCTGAACTGTCCATCTAAATAAAAAAGAGGAGAGTTTATAGAGAGAATTTGATAAGCGTGGGTCTCTTTTTTGTAGGGAGTGGATGGGTGTGTTTTAAAATTTAAAAAGTGGAAAGGTGAGGTGCGACAGATAAGGATGGGTGGTTGCAAAGTTTGTGGCTCTTGGGTGGGAAATTCAGATAGAATGAGGGAGAAGGTTTTCATCTGAACTGTCCATCTAAATAAAAAAGATGAGAGTTTATAGAGAGAATTTGATAAGCGTGGGTCTCTTTTTTGTAGGGAGTGGATGGGTGTGTTTTAAAATTTAAAAAGTGGAAAGGTGAGGTGCGATAGATAAGGATAGGTGGTTGCAAAGTTTGTGGCTCTTGGGCGGGAAATTTAGATAGAGTGAGAGAGAAGGTTTTCATCTGAGCTGTCCATCTAAATATAGAAATGAATCAGGACCATTAAAATGTCCTAGTAGGACAATTGTCTCTAATATATTTTCAAAAACCTTTGTGCCTTATTATAGCGATCCCGGTTCTTTCTCCTTTGGTTGTTGTATCCGGACTTAGTTCCGTGGATGCCAGTTGTTGCTTTGAGCTTGTTTCTATCCTTCAACTCTTTAAATTTGAGTTATAGAATGTGTTAGACTTGTTTGTTCTATGTTGGGTGCGATTGGGAGCAGGCGGTTGCTGCCCAGGTTTTTGGTCCTTCGCTCGAGCCAGGGTTTGGTTGCTCGAGCGAGAGTGGAGTTTTGTTCCTGGTGGCTCGAGCCAGAGTGACTTAGCTCGAGCGAGCGATTGCGTCTAGTTCTGGACCTGAGAGTAGCATTTCTTTGCTCGAGCGAGATTTTCTTCGCTCGAGCGAGCTAGTTTGTTCTTCGCTCGAGCGAGCAGTCCTTCGCTTGAGCGTGCGTCAGGTTGCAGACCTGTAGGGTTGAGTTGTTGGCTCGAGCGAGCCTTTCGTCGCTCGAGCGATGTTCTGGGTTGTTGGCTCAAGTGAGACTTTCTTGGCTTGAGCAAGAGTTTTCTGTGTCTGGTCGCTCGAGCGACCAAGTCTTCGCTCGAGCGAGCCTGTTATATATCAGTAGGCAGCAGCGGGGAAAAGATCACTTTTTCATCCCCTTTTATTTTTGAAACCCTAGAACCGACTCTCTCTCTCTCTCTCTCTCTCTAAACTCATCTTCTCTCTAGGTTTTCATCTACCTCTAGTGTGAATCCATCCTAAGATCTTTGTAAGAAAGATAGAGGATAGCTTGGGCTTCGTTCTAATCTGAAGAATAGTGGATTTGGAGCACTTTGATTTCGGGTCATCTTCTCCATTTGAGTTCTCCATTTGAGGTAGGGATTCTCCGTGTTTTTTTTCAATACTCCGTCTATAGATAGACATGTGGTAGTTTTTGTATTGCATAAAAATTATATCATGTTGGATTTGTGAAAATCATGAGATTGAACCTTGGGTAGGTTGTTGAATTTGGGTTTATTATCATTAGTTGGGGTTTGGGCTAATTGGAGTGTTAATTAGCATGTGGTTGTTGAAAGGAGAGGAAACCCAAATTTTTATTTGATTTAATAAATTAAAAGAGGGGTTTTGATCTTTGGGCAAATACTTAGGTATTTCGGGTCTTAAATGTGGTTATTGTTGTTTGTTGTTGTTAATTGAGCCTTTTTGGTCAATATTGAAAAAGAGGGAGAATAGCCCTAATTTACTGTTATGAATTAATTTGCGTAATTGATTTGGAAAGTTATGAAAGAATGAAATTGGTTTTGTGAAATGAGAGGAATGATATTGGTTCTGTGAAATGGGAAAAGTGTTTTTGGAATAAGTGGTGGAACAAGTCGATTTTGAAAATGGAAAATGAATTTGGAAATTAGAATATTGTATCTTGAGTATTGAATACACACATTTGGGGTTTTAACTTTACCTATCATACTAGCGTTGTTGTTAGATTTAAGATCTCACGATAGTTGAGTCTTTTAATAGATGTATTGAATACATGCATCTAGAGGTTTTGTCCTTGGTCATCGGTGGAGGATGACATGCATTGTCTAATGCCTTTGTCAAATCCTCTTTGCTTTGATTCATTCATAGCCTTTCTCTTTATGTGAACTTGTTGGAAATTGTCTCAAGTTCCATTATTTTTGGAAGAAATAATGGAATGTTTGAAAATACTCATCATTTTCATTTTTTAGCGAAATTAGTTTCTGAGAATTCTTGTGAAACAATTCGCCAAACCAGTTTATTCGGAACATGAGAATAGAAAAGAGAAAACAAAAACACAAAGTGGCTAGTGTCATAAACAACTAGATAGACAGATTCTCACCAAATATATAGGGTATGCAAACATGGGGAATGGAACTTTAAATCTTAGGATTTTGGTAGATTCATCCAAAGTCTTGTATATCTTCTCAGGCAACTGTAACCATAAGAGTAATTAATTAAATACTAGCATATATGAAACATTGGAACCATAAAAATATATATATATAGAAATGCTAAACGGACCTTATCAACCCCAATCAAGGCATTCCCTTCCATCTCCTTTGATGAGGCCTTCGGTGAAGAACTGACCATGCTAAGTCCACCCTCTTTATCTGTGAAGAATTGGAATGTAGTTTCAAACATTGTTACAGGTCTTAAAATTTTTGAATACAATTGTTAAAGATTGAACTTGCCTAGCAAAATCAGAAACAGAACATGTTATGTTTTGTGTATATTTAAAGGATAATTTTGAACAAATTAGAGCTAAATAGCATAACTGCAAATACAAAAATAAAAATAACTGGCCTCTTTATCTTCTTTTTTTACTTCGACTACACTATAAAAAAAACAAAATACAGGGTATGCATATAGAGAAGCTTAGATGAATATACATTCTTGGAGTCTTCACTACTTGCAGTCTCGGCATATATGACCAGGCAGAACAAAACTTGTTTATATACAGGGTATGCATGTTTAATGGAGTGTCTACACCTTCATATTCTTAGGATGATAAAGTCTAAAGTTTCGAACAACTTATTATGCATAAAAGATAAAAGAAACTCACTCAAATGGTTCAAAATATCTTCTATTTTTCTTCATGAATGAAGTCTTCAAAGGGCCATGATGCAGCATCACAAATTGCCAGTCATCATCTAACAAATCTATTAGTTGAAGACAAGCACTCTAATAAAACATCAAATGGCTGAAATAATCAAATTTAGTAAACTATTAAGTGAAACCATCACTTCAGTGAATTCTAATCCGTTGTTTTAAGCAAACATAGCTAGTTTTTGAACTTGGCCGTACTCATTTGATACATAATTCAACATATAATCCATATGAATATATAAAAGGTTACAAAGTTTCATATTGAGATCTATTTTAAAAAAATTTGTCAATCTATTCATATATATGTATGTATGTATGTATGTATTTTGTGTTCAATTTTAACATCTACAATACACATTATGATCTTGAATCGATCAATAGCTCTTCAATGGAAACCTACCATACTTGAATCGAATCAATAGATCTTCAATCTGATCTAAGAATGATAAAGTAGATGGAACCTAGCATACTTGAATCGAATGATTCCGTCAGTAAGAAAATAGAGATGAGACTGATCAACACTTACTATGAAGAAAGAGCTGTGAATGCGAACACGAACTAGAGAAGAGGCTTGAATCGATCTATGAATACTTGAATCGATCTGCAAATACGAAGGGGTTCAGCTATGGTTCTACAAATATGAAGGGTTGTCTCTGAAACGAAGGGGTTTGAAGCCAGAGAGAGTGAAATCAAGGGTTTAGAGAGAGAAAGAGCAAGAATGAGAGTGAATAATACTTGAATCGATCTACGAATACATGAATCGATTTGCAAATACAAAGGGGTTCAGCTGCGGTTCTACAAATACGAAGGAGTTTGAAGAGAGAGAGAGAGAGAGAGAGAGAGAGAGAGAGAGAGAGAGAGAGAGAGAGAGTGAGAGTGAAATCAAGGTTTAGTCAGAAAGAGGGAGACTGAGAGAGAGAGAGAGAGTGAAATCAAGGTTTAGTCAGAAAGAGGGAGACTGAGAGAGAATGAATACGCTACTTTATGTTCTCATATGTTAAAAAAATAAAAAATAAAAAAACACATTCGAAGGCGTTTTTAAAACGACTTTTGAAATTAAAACGGTGTCGTATTATTAAAAAAAATGCGACGTTTATAAAAACGCCGTTAAATGTTAGAAACAGAGGCATTTTTTTAAACGTCGTTAAATAAACGCCGTTAAATCCCAGTATTCTTGTAGTGTCTTTAAGGATTCCAATGTCATAGAAGTAATGCAAGGTGTCTTAGGGGTTAAGCCTCGCGTTCCCCAATCCAAACGACTCAATTTCTTTCAAAATAATCCTAATTCTATGATCAAACAAGACGAGATAAGCATTTTTGGGCTATGGGCATATGACACTATGTGGGCACTAGCTATGGCAGCAGAGAAAGTTGGATTGAAGAAGCCAATCAACAACATAGAGAACATTAGCACAATGAATTCGATAAACCTATTTAATTTTAGAATCTCTCAAACAAGTCTTAAAGTTCTTGAGGCAATGTTGGGTACAACATTTGAAGGACTAAATAGTCAATTCTGTCTTCTTAATGGACAATTAAAGCCTTCACCATTCCAAATACTAAATATAGTTGGAAAGCGGGGAAGAGAGGTCGGGATATGGAGACAATCCTATGGGATTTCAAAGAACTTCAACGAAAACACAACATAGAAATATTTCTTGCGTTCAAAGGAAAACTTTCACACAATTATATGGCTCGGAGGATTAACAAATGTACCGAAAGGCTGGGAATTTCCGGTGAGTGGTAAGAAGCTAAGAATTGGAGTGCCAATGAGACAAGGATTTAATCAATTTGTGAAGATGAAAATAGATCCTCATACAAATGCTACAATATTCGGTGGATTCTGTATATATTTCGTTCTGTAATTTCAACATTGCCTTATGCTTTGCCATATGAGTTTGTTCCATTTGAGATTGCTGAAATTACAGAACGGAATATATACAGAATGTTTGTCTGCTTTGTGGGTGATCTATTTTGCTGCTAGGGGTATGTTGGGGGATTCTGAGCTGAATTTTGGGGTTATTGTTCCTTGGTTGTGCTCTGTCTGTGTGTGATCTAAGCTAAGGTTCAAGTATACATAATGAATTGGTTTTGGCTACTGTTGTGGTTCATTCTGGGCTAAGTGTGATGGGCTAGGTTACAAGCTGCAAGTTGCAAGCTGGAGTCGGTGTTTACTGGAATCTGAGCATGCCTTAGCTCATTGTGATGATTTAGCTCTGTTGGTTCCTGGTTTTTGTTCTGTTGGTCTATTTTGTTATGTCTGTTTGGATGGCTGTTCTTTAAGGTCTGTGATGGGCTAGGTTATGTTCTGCTGGTGTGGTGTTTGGTTTGCTTTCTTGTTGGTTTCTCGCCAACTCTGAGGGCACTAGCAAATGATAAGATGGGCTTTTTGGTGCCAACTTAGTTGGAATAATTTAGCTTATTGTGCTGCCTTTGCACTTCCCTTTCCTTTTTTGAAGTAATGTGTTTGAACTTTGTACTTCACTCATACATCAATAAAGTATCTTTTTTGCTAATCAAAATTTGAGATTGCTAATGGCTCGAGCTCTTTGAGTTACAATGATATGGTGTGTCAAGTTTCTCTCAAGGAGGTTAGTTATACACTTATTATTCTGGGATAAATTACATCATTAGTTCCTGTAATTTAAGTGAAGTGTTACTGTAATCCCTATAATTTTAATTTTAATCTTAGACTTTCAATTTTGTTATAATATGACCTCTCTGTCATGCATTACTACCATTTTGAACCCAAAAAAAAAAAATCATCTAATACTAGAGGGACCAAAATGGAATTAAAAAAAAATTATAAGGATCACTGGTGTAATTTATTGATTACACTAGTAGTATTTATAGTTTGTTTTGAATTTCATTTTAATCATTATAGTTTTGTAAGTTATTTTATTTTATTTTTTGTTCAAAATTCTAATGGTAAGGGGCGGAAAGCCCACAATGCAATAAAATTGTAAGTATTGGATTTAAATTATTCAAATTGAAATTACAGTACTAAAGTGATAATTCCTTAAACTAAAGAAGTTAATGGTGTAATTTACCCTTAATTATTCTTCTACGATGTAATAAGGGTTAATAACAGTATGGTCCTAAAATATATAATTTGTTATACTTTTGTCTTCCAATCTTTTGATGTTTCTATTTTAGTTTACGAAGTATGCAATTTGATACACCTTGGTTTTTGACATTAGCGCCATTCTAAATTAGTAATTGGATGAGGGGTACTTTTAGAATTTTACATGAACCCTTAACAAAACCAAAAGGACTAAACACACAAATGATCCCTAAAGTATGAATTTTGTTACATTTTGGTCCCTAACATATGCACTTTGTGTCATTTTAGTCCAAAATTTTTTAATTATTTATTTTTTTGTAACTTCTATAAATACTCCTCCTTCCACACTGATTTCAAGCGATGCTATCTCGAGGGACTAAAGTATAATAGATTGTATACTTCGAAGATCAATCAGTTTGTTCATGTGGAATTAATTGTCGAAATTTGATTTATTTATTTATTTATTTGTTGGAAGTAGAACTATGATGGTGCCATGGGGGACATTACAATCATAGCAAACAGATCGTTCTATGTGGATTTTACATTGCCATTTGCAGAATGAGGGTATCAATGATAGTACCCATTACAAATGAGAACATGAACGGTACATGGATATTCTTGAAGCCTCTCAATAGCGACTTGTGGCTAACTTGTATAGCTTTCTTCCTCTTCACTGGATTTTTTGTTTGGGTTCTAGAACACCGAGTCAACCCTGATTTTCGAGGTCCAGCCTCCCATCATGTTGGCTTGATCCCTTTTCAACACTTGTTTTTGCACACAGTTGAGTAATTTTTTTTAACTTATAGTACTCAATTCAATTTTGGCAAATTACATCCATTTTCTCTATAGTTCACTTTTTGTGTCAATTCAATATATAATTTGAGTAAATTATCTTAAAATTTGGATAACATACAGTGAATTTTACAAGTTTAACATAATTACACTTAGTTCTCTTCAGGTTTTAATTTGTTAGTCGTCTGAATAAAAAAAAAATGATATTGTCATCACTTTTATATTGAAATATATATTTTACCTATGCATCTTTTAATATATATTCTATCTTGTGTATCTTTTTTTTTTTTAAAAAGGTCGTATGGAAGAAACACTGTGATCCGCAAATGGAGCTCCTTTGAGCCGCGATGTCCAACTTGAAATGGCCTATTCTTTTTTAATAGATCATTTTACCCTTTATTTATGTCTCATTTTTCAAATGATATCCGTTTGACTAAATTGTCACAAAGGCAAAATAAAATTTCAAGTTAACACAAAAGACAAATTGCAGAAACTAGGAGTGTAGTATATGTATAGCTTTTTCTCATCAACCTCATTTGCATATATATAAATATATACTAGTGATTCACCTGTGCTATGTACGGATTGTATTTATAATTATTTGTATATATATTTTGATAATAATGAGGGAATTTTGACCAAATCTCTCAAAAGGTATGTAGATTGGAAAAAGTTAATAAATGCTGATGAGGGAATTTTGACCAAATCTCTTAAAAGACATGTGGATTGAAAAAAGTTAATAAATGTTGAGGGTTTTTTTTTTAAAAAAAAAAATCAAAACTTTCGAAAATTAAGATTGGGATATTGGAGCTCCCACAAAGCTTGTGGGTTAGAAACCTCATTTTCCTT
This sequence comes from Camellia sinensis, assembly GCF_004153795.1. Classification (NCBI taxonomy): domain Eukaryota; kingdom Viridiplantae; phylum Streptophyta; class Magnoliopsida; order Ericales; family Theaceae; genus Camellia; species Camellia sinensis. Next base: position 2,115,435 of record NW_021024973.1, read on the forward strand.
ATATAATATATAGATAGATAGATATGGTTTTGTAGGAGAGAAAATAGTAAGCAACTTGGCTAGGTTCACTGATTCTCTTTTGGGCCCTCATCTTAAAATTTGCATGTTTGTTTGGAATAAGAGCATTCCCCCCAAAGCTCAATTCTTTGGTTGGTTGGCATGAAGGAATAGAGTTACAACATGGGATCTTCTACAACATATTGGTGTCCTTTATAATAGTGCTTCTATCTTATGTGTCTTCTGCAAAACTGAAAATGAATCTGGCTCCCATGTCCTCTTACATTGTCCATTTTCATGAAAAGTATGATCAAATTTGTTGCTCTGGTCGGGGTGTTTTTGGGTGGTGCCAAGGTCTATTGATTGTTTATTTCATTGGTGGCTAGGTTGGAATCATAAGAAATTGGTTAGGAGATTATGGAGGGCCTTACCTTATATTGTTCTCTGGTCCATTTGGAAGTTAAGAAATGATTGTCTATTTAATGGAGTGCAGCCTAGTGGGTCTGAGTTATGTGAGCTTATTAAGTTCAGATTTTCTATATCGGTTAAAGCTTTTGCAAAGGGATTCATGTACTCTGTCTTGGATTTAATCAATAATCTGAATCAGATAAATGACTGCTATTGAGAGATACTTGCTGCTATTTGGTCTGTTTTCTGTTATGCTGCTATCTGGTCTGTTTTCTGTTATGTTTTTGGTTTGTTCAGCTGCGATCTGCTGTTTTGGTGTCTTCTGTGGAGGTTGTTTCTGATGTAGCGGGTGGCATTTTGGGTTGCTTGGGCAACACCTGATACAGGTGTTTGAGTTTTGTTTTGCAAGAAGATTCTTTTGGTTAGTCCTGCGAGCTCTGCTGACTCATACTTATTTTGTTGGTGAGTTTGGTCTGCTGCTATTTGCTGAGTTTGGGCTACTGCTATTTGGTCTGCCACTTTTTGGTTCGGTAGATGGACTATTGCAGTGGTGGTATGGCTGCAAATTGTCAAAATTGGAGAAGAAGATATGGATGGTCAAAATTGACAAAATTGGCAACTCTTTGGTCTACATGGAGGCATAGATACGAATGTGTTTTCAATGGGTCTCAACCAGACTTTGAAGCTCTATGTGACCTTGTGAAAGTGAGAGTAGCTTTCTGGGTAAAGGTCTGTCTCAGGCCTAGCAGCTTCTGTGAACGATCTGGTTTATAATATGTAGCAAGTTAAGTTCTGTCTCGGGCCTGGTGGTTGAGTGTGTAAGGTTTGGTTCTGTAGTAGCAATGGTGATTGAGCCTGTGTAAGGCCTGGTTTCTAAGGTATGATCTGATCTACTTTATAGGTACAGTTTCAGTCTGTTTTATATAGCAATTCCGATTTTACCCCAACCTTTATTGTATTCCAGACTCAGGTTCCGTGATTGTATGTTGTTGTCTATGTCCTGTTTCCTCCATTTAATTCTTTAAATTTGAGTTTTGGGACTTGTTGAGTGAGTTTGGAACAGGTTGGTTGTCAGTTGGTATAAGTGGTTGATGCCTAGGTTTTGGCTTCTTCGCTCGAGCGAGGCTTTCTACGCTCAAGTTAGCCTCAGGTATTTGCTTCTTCGCTCGAGCGAGGTTTCTTACTCTCGAGCGAGGATTGAGAGTCCTTAGGTTTCTTTCTCAGACGTAGCTTTCACTCGAGCGAGCATTCTTGTGCTCGAGCGAGCCTTGTAAATTGTTTCTTCGCTCGAGCAAGACTTCTTGCGCTCGAGCGTGCGTCTGCGTTGGTGGTAGACCTGAAGCTTTGCACTCTATGCTCAAGCGACAATTCTTGCACTCGAGCAAGGTCTTTGTTGTGTCTGGTGGCTCGAGTGACAACTCCTTCGCTCAAGCGAAGACCGCGTATATCAGTTCGCAGCAACGTGATTTCATATCACTTTTTGGTCTCTTCTTCACTCAAAACCCTAGATCGGATGCCTCTCTCTCTAAAACACTCCCTCTCTCTACAAATACTCCTTGATCTAGAGTCATTCTACCCTACTTCCTTTGTAAAAAGGGTAGAGTATCGCGTGGGCTTTCTTTTGATTCGAAAAAGTTCAAGTTTGGATCATGTTCAAGTTTCTCCTTCTTCCTTTTTGAGCTTCTCCATTTGAGGTAGGGATAATCTACTCTTTAATATGAGTTTTGACCTAGACATTCGTCATTTTTTACATAAATGGTGGAATTGGGAAGCTTGGGTGAGGTTAGGGTTTGGGTTTGAATTTGTGAAAGAGGGGTTTTCTATTTTGGACTCCATATGTATATGTGAGGTCTTGAAAATGGGGTTATTTGTGTATAATGGGTGAAATTTAGCCTTGGGTGTAATATTTGGAAAATGTGGAAAAATGCCCTAGTTTGAATTAAAGAAACTATATTGTATGAGTAATGAAATCAATGTGGAAATATGAAATTAGTTTGGGAATTATGAAATTGGGGGGAATTGTGAGTAAATGGTGCAGTTGGATTGATAAATCACTCACCTATGAAAAATTTGATAAATTATCTGTTGATAGATTTATTTATCGGTTTAGAAATATCTGTTTGGGCTATCGGTGGAGGATAGCTATGATTATTCTAGAAAATGCATGAGGATTAGGAAAATTGAAACTAATCAATTGAATTATGTCGTTGAATATGACAGTTTTGATTAAACCATTGAATATATGACTTGATTGGTCATTGTATATGACAACGTGTTTAAATACATTGTATATGTATCTTGTTTGGGAGGAGATAGGGGATGTACTCCATTGTGTGGAAGGAGATAAGGGATGGACGCCATTGACAATTAAGTTGGCCAGAGTGTCCAGGGTAAAAGTCCCGAAATATTATATATTTATGGATGCCGGTTCCCTCGGACTTAGTTCCGCAAAATGGAAAGAAATATAAGTGTTGGATTGATGAATGCATTGGATTGTGAATCATTGAGTTGAAATCTCATTTTGGTTGTTTGATAACTTTGAACTTGGTAAATAGATTTACCCGAAATGGATGATTGAAAATGAATTGAGTTATGGTTATGTATATTGAATGGTCACGGAAATAATATGAGTCGGTTAAGAAATATCCCACATTTACCTAATGCTTATGCCTTAGTTATTTCTCATATATTGTGTATCATATCTCTGTTGGGCTTTGGCTCACCCGACTTGGGACACCATTTTGAGGTACTGATGACATGCCACCTCCAAGGGCATAGCTTGGGAGGATTAAGAGTCGGAGGCTCCGTTTTGTTATTATTTTTCTATTTAAATGTAAATTCAAACCGAGGGCTTTATATGTGAAAGAGTTAGGACTCTTCTTTTGTTATAACCAAGTGACAACTTGAAAAGATGTAAGCCCGTAGGGCACTATTTCTGTTGCTCACATTTAGAAATTACATGTAATATCTTTTGTAATGTAAACTCTGACGGATGAAATATAACATTTCCATTATGTTTTATGATTCTTATGAATGGTTGATTTATATAATATTTTGAGGGCGTTACACATTAAATGGAATCTCACATTTGAAAAACAAGATAAGAAGATGTGGATTGTCTTATAAATGCCTCTATTCGTAACTCAAATCCAAAACAGCCTTACAAAATAGATTTACACAACCAACATAATGGTGAATCATATATCTAGTTGGGATATCTTCTTTAAGCAATGATGCTATAAGTTGTACTTTGATTTGAATCAATAAATTTCTCTTGTTGATAAATATATAAAATAAAAAAAATACAATACATGTAGCAAGTGGGAAAAAAATTAGGTAAAAATTAATCTTGTAATACATAATTCTACATCTAATTTTATTACATAATTAGACACAACTCTCTTATATGAAATGAGATCAGTGCACTTCAAATTTTTTTATGTAAACACATCTAGGCAAGTACAAGTATGCCAATAATTTTGTTGACACATTATAGTTAATCATCTTATTCACGTTTGTTAATTTCCCAAGGAGTCGCCATTAGTAGCTGATGTCCCAAGATTTTGGAATTTGAGAGACAGTCATTTGAAAATCCCACCACATGTATAGGTTCAGAAAGCAATACCACACCTCAAACAGCCTAACCCTTCAAAGTTTTGGAGGCCTCTTAGGTCCAGAAGGCAGTACCACTACCTCAAACAGCCTAACCCTTCAAAGTTTTGGAGGCCTCTTTGCAATTACTGGTTTTGTCACAGTTTTATGCCTTATTATATGCATTGCCATGTACATCTTTCAAAACAGAGATCTTTTAAAACAATATCAGATTCATGCCCTCCCAACTCCTTGGTCAAGATTTTTTGCACTTTGTAGACAATTTTGATCAAAGAGACCTCACATGCTATCCCCCTAGTAAGAAGAGAGATAACCCAGATCATGATTTGAAATTTAATCATGTTGGTGATTCATCAAGTTGTAGTGATACGCCAAGCTTACCAAGAAATTGTAACTCCAATGGAATGGTTATTCCGTCAGAAGTGGAGATGGAAAGTGCTAGTGAGGTTGTCGATTCAAATGTTGAAGATATATGGTTGTGGTGCACTTGCCAGAATAGCTTTATTTGACACCAAGATGTACTTTTAGATTGTGCCTAGAACTTAGATTTAATGTGAGATTTTGAAGGAAAAGGTAATAGAAAGGTGACAAAATTTTGAACTTTGTCGTTATCTTTTTCTTTTTTCTATACAAATTTCTACTCAAATTTAAAATTTAAATACAGTCTTATCGCTTTAATTTAGTAGAACGGAGAAAGAAGTGTGAGAAATCTAAGCAATACAATGTGTTATGTGTTAGGGAAAATATGTGATTCCCCACAAGTAAATCCATCAATGGGAATAAAAATTAATGCGAAAAAAATTAAATCAAAGTCAACACAAGAATTTTTACGTGGTTCCCTCAATGTGAGTTACGTCCATGAGATCGAAATCCGATTCCACTATCAACCAAATAAGTTCCAAACGATTACAAACGAGACACGAATAGTCTCACAAAATCACCCTAAGGTGAATTTCAAATAATTACAAATAAACAAAGAGGAAAGACCTCACCAAATAGATGAATCAAAATCTTCAGAATCAGAGTTGAAGAAGACCCAAAATAACGAACTAAAACAACTTCAAATCAATCCAACCGAAGATGCACTGGGACAATGTTCAAAATAGCCAAACCTTGAAATCAATCAAATCTTCCAATTAACAGAGAACAAAGCCACGCACAAACCAAATCACATTGAAGATTGAATTAATTTGTAGCCGCTGCTGTTTCGCCTTCACCGGACAAAAACAAAGACCATCTATATTATTAAATTTTGGGCTTTTGTATTAAAACCCTAATTGTAATCAAATTGAATTAGCTCTCTTAAAATTAGATATAATATATATAAAATATATCACATCCAAACCAAACCAAATTAAAATTCTTTTTCCAAAACCAATTGGGTTCCATACTCCAATAAGGACAGGGCCGGCCCTGCCCTAAGGCAGGTAAGGCTTGTGCCTTAGGCCCCATATTTTGGCCTAAAAATAGGGCCCCTAAATTTAAAAAATTGTTATAGGTTCAACTTTTCTTTTCTTTTTTTTTATTTTAAGATCAATTTAAAGGGCCCAAATGTTTTATTGGGCTCATGTATAATTTAGCCCATATTTATTTATAAATGTGTTCGGCCCATATTTATTAAAATGAAAATATATAAATAAGTAAATAAATAACAATAGGGCCCCTAAATTTGGTAAAACATATAAACATATATAACATAGGGCCCCTAAATTTGGCCCAAAAATAGGGCCCTTAAATTTGATAAAATATTATAGGCTCAATGTTTTTTTTTTTTTGATTTTAGGATCAATTTAAAGGGCTCCAAAATATTTTTTTGGGTCCATGTATGATTTACTCCATATTTATTTATAAGTGTAGTTTGGTCCATATTTATTAAAATGAAAATATATATTAAAAAAAAAGTGTTTGGGCTCAAGAAAAATAATACATACAATATATAGGCCCTATTATTTTTTATTTTTTTTTACCTTCTTTATCTATTAGATTTTAGTGGAATAAATAATTTTGCTCAAATTTTTTTACCTAGGTCTTTATCAATTTTAATTGAATAATTTTTTCCTAATTTTTTTGTTCTAATTTTGTTTTATTAAATTGTTTTATTTATAATTTTAACAATTATATGTGTAAGTAAATTTTTTTATGGTTACAAACAAATAAAAAAATTGTAACTTATCGTTTTATTCATAAAAAATTTTTCAATATAAAAGGGCCCCCATTTCCGAAATTCGCCTTAGGCCCCGACGAACTCAGGGCCGGCCCTGAATAAGGAGGTATACCCAACAATTCTCCCCCTACCGACTTAGGTGGAGATAACAACTATACCCGCCAAAGTTCGACACTTCAAATGTTTGTCCCTCGACAAAGTCTTAGTTAACATATCCGAAATATTATCATCCGTGTGAACCTTTTCGAGTTGTAACAATTTCGAATCTAACACATCACGAATCCAATGGTATCTCACATCAATGTGTTTCGATCTCGAATGAAAAGTAGAATTTTTACTCAAGTGAATAGCACTTTGACTATCACAATAAAGTACATACCTTTCTTGTTTCAAACCCAATTCTTGCAAAAATTTCTTCAGCCATAACTCTTCTTTGCAAGCTTCTGTAATGGCAATAAATTCAGCTTCGGTAGTTGAGAGAGCAACACATTTTTGTAATTTAGATTGCCAATCCACAGCTCCTCCTGCAAAAGTCATCAAATACCCCGAAGTAGATTTCCTAGAATCAATATCACCGGCCATGTCAGAATCCGTGAACCCATCAAGCATCGGCTTACCATCCCTAAAACACAAACACACCTTCGAAATCCCTCGAAGATATCTTAGAATCCATTTTACCGCTGCCTAATGTTCTTTACCCGGATTAGAGAGAAAACGACTCACCACACCAACGGCGTGAGCAATATCCGGCCTTGTACAAACCATGGCGTACATCAAAGAACCAACTGCTGAAGCATAAGGAACTTTCAACATCTCTTCCTTGTCTTTCTCACTTGTAGGACATTGATTCGAACTAAGCTTGAAGTGACCCGCAAGTGGACAACCAACCGACTTCGCTTTATCCATGTTGAACCTCTCAAGAACTTTCTTAATGTAGCTTTCTTGAGACAACCAAATCAACCCCTCTTTGCGATCACGAACAATTTTCATACCAAGAATTTGCTTTGCCGCTCCCAAATCTTTCATAGAAAAAGACTTGCTCAACTCCAATTTCAACCTGTTTATCATGGTAGAATCTTGACCCACAATTAACATGTCATCAACATAAAGCAAAAGAATAATAAATTTACCATCCGAAAATTTTTTCACAAACACCACAATGCGTCCGAAATGGTTTTAGAAAACCATATCATCATGAAAGAGTCAAATTTTTGTACACCTTGCCGCGGGCTTGCTTGTGGCCATACAAACTTTTCTCAATTTGCAAACAATTTCTCTTCCCTTTCTCCACAAAACCTTCCGGTTGCTCCATGTAAATTTCTCTTCAAGATCACCATGAAGAAATGCGGTCTTCACATCAAGTTGCTCGACTTCAAGGTTTCATACTTGCAGCCATGCCAAGTACAACCCGAATGAAGACATCTTTACAACCGGCGAGAAAATTTCATCAAATCAATACCTTTCTTTTGCCCAAAGCTTTTCACAACAAGACGTGCTTTGTACCTCAGATTCTTGCCATCATTCTTCAATTTGAAACCCACTTATTTTTCAAATTTTCCTCCCCTTAGGCAACTTCACTAAATCATAAGTCTGGTTTTCAAAGTAAGGAATTCATCTTCTCGTCCATGGCTTTTTTCCAATCATCTTTCTTTGCTGCTCAACTGCTTCTTGGTAGCTTTCAGGCTCCCTTAATCGAAAATCAACACAAATTCATTGAGGGATACTTTCTTGAAGGTTGTCGCTCCTTGTAGATTTCCTCAACTCAAGTTGTGGTAGCGTCTTGAGTGTATGTTCTCCTCAATTTCTGGCTCAACCTCATTAAGATTAGCATCATCCTCTACATCTTCAATAGGTGGCTGCACATCTCCCCCGTTTTCATCACTCTCATGTCAATGAGATCACTTAGTTTTTGGCTCTGGTTGATCACCTTTGCCAAAGTCTTCAATTGTTTGGTCTTCAATTGTTTGGTCTTCAAGAAACACAACTCAATGCTTCGAATGATTTTCTGTTGACTGATCCCACAATCTATACCCAAATTCATCACGCCATAGCCAAGAAAAATACATTGTCTTGACTTGCTATCAGCTTGGACCTCTCATCTTTTGTAATGTGAACAAAAGCTCCAACCAAACACTCTCAAGTGCTCATAAGATACATCTTTGCCGTCCAACTCTTTCTGGAACATCACCATTCAAAAGATAGGAAGGTGACAAATTGATCACGTCAACCGCTGTCTTCATTGCCTCACCCAAAGAATCTTGGCAATTTAGCTTGTGAAAGCAAACACCTTGTTCTTTCCACAATGGTGCGGTTCATCCTTTCGGCAACTCCATTTTGTTGAGGAGTCTCTTAACTGTCTTTTGATGCCGAATACCTTGGCTGCGACAATACTCATCGAATGGCCCAATGTATTCACCACCATTGTCTGATCGGATGCATTTCAATTTCTACCCTGTTTCTCTTTCAACCATGGCCTGAAAATGCTTAAATACTTCTAAACTTGATCTTTAGTTTTTTAGTAGAAAAGCCCAAACTTCCTTGAATAATCATCAATGAAAGTACAAAATAAGTGCACCACTATGTGTTCTAACTTTTAAAGGACCACAAACATCCGAATGAATCAACTCCAAAACATTTTCTTTCTAGAAGCAACATTTTTAGAAAGAAACTCTATGTTGTTTACCGCCAAAAATGAACACAAGTTTTAAGATGTGTACCTTTCAAACCGGGTAGAAGCTCTTTCTTGAACAAAACTTGCAGCCCCTTTCACTTATGTGGCCAAGCCGCTTGTGCCACAATTCGGTAGAAGTATCATCTTCAAGTGTATTGACAATACCTTTACAAATTTTTTCCTTGCATCGAATAAAGTGTATGAGTCTTCTACACTTAGCCACTACCAAAGAACCTTTTGTGAGCTTCCATATTCCATCACCAATTTGTTGAAGCCTTCATATCTAGCTTCCCAGTAGAGATCAAATTTAGGCGAATGTCGGGAACATGCCTCACATCTTTAAGCAACAACTTGCAGCCCAAATTTGTTTCCAAGCAAACATCACCCATACCAATAATCTTGGACAAACCTTCATTACCCATTCGAACAAAACCATAATCTCCTTCGGTGTAGGTAGTGAAGAAATCAACTCGAGAAGTCACATGAAAAGAAGCACCGGAATCAATCACCCAATTGCTCTCTTGGCCCACAAAATTGATACAATCATCTTCACAAATGACCATGAGATCACCATTGGTAGTAACTGCTGTTGTGTCTTCTTGCTTCTTGTCCACACTTTTGTCATGCCTTTTCTCCTTATTCTTGATCTTTCGGCATTCTCGCTTCATGTGCCCTTTCTCATGGCAATAATAGCACTCAATATCTTTCTTTGCAAAATAACCATCTTTTGATTTGTCACGGCTTTGATCACGACCATGAGGAGTCTTACTCCTCCCCCTTGTTTTGCTTCGGCCTCTCACAACAAATGTTTCCGAATATTTATTTGTGGCTGATTTCCTATCATAAAGGCCCTCTAATTTTTTCCATAAATCATGTGCTGAAGTTTCAGTAGCAACATGATGAAACACACTGTCATCAATCCATTGACGGATAACACCAACGGCTTTTTGATTAAGCCTATTCCATTCATCATCTTTCATACCCTCGGGTTTGCCACTATCACCCTCAATGGGTCCATACAAATCTTTACAAAATAATAGGTCCTCCATTTTAGTTTTCCAAGTTACCCAATTGCTTCTATTGAAGCTAGACATACGACCCACATTCCCCTCTATTGATTTACATAAATAAATAAAACCAAATAAACCGTAAGCTCTGATACCAGTTGTTATGTGATTCCCCACAAGTAAATCAATCAATGGGAATAAAAATTAATGCGAAAAAATTAAATCAAAGGCAACACAAGAATTTTTACGTGGTTCCCTCAATGTGAGGTACGTCCACGAGATCGAAATCCGATTCCACTATCAACCAAATAAGTTCCAAACGATTACAAACGAGACACGAATAGTCTCACGAAATCACCCTAAGGTGAATTCCAAATAATCACAAATAAACAAAGAGGAAAGACCTCACCAAATAGATGAATCACACTCTTCACAATCAGAGTTGAAGAAGACCCAAAATAACGAACCAAAACAACTTCAAATCAATCCAACCGAAGATGCACTAGGACAATGTTCAAAATAGCCAAACCTTGAAATCAATCAAATCTTCCAATTAACAGAGAACAAAGCCACGCACAAACCAAATCACATTAAAGATTGAATTAATTTGTAGCCGCTGCTGTTGCGCCTTCACCGGACAAAAACAAAGACCATCTATATTATTAAATTTTGGACTTTTGTATTAAAACTCTAATTATAATCAAATTGAATTAGGTCTCTTAAAATTAGATATAATATATATAAAATATATCATATCCAAACCAAATCAAATTAAAATTCTTTTTCTAAAACCAATTGGGTTTCACACTCCAATAAGGAGGTATACCCAACATTATGCCATTTTCTGTACATGATTGCAGATTGCTATATTGCTTTCTACATTTCGTTAAATTGTTTTGGTTGCTTGCAAAATTTTTCATTGTAATTTACATAGCCAGCATTGCAAATAATTAATTCTTGCATTTTAAAATTATTTGAGTAGACAAGTAAAGACTACAAAAAATCTTAGCAAATTATATTTGTGGTTCTTGTAATTTGTGTTTTGTGTTAATTTGGTTTATGTATTTTTAGTTCTATTAATTTTGCGTTGATTTAGTCCAATTGATATAGGAAAAATATCATTTAAGTAGAATATAGAAAAAATAATAACATATTAATGAAAAACTTTAAAACATTGAAAGACAGTTTTATAAACTTTTTAGTGAAATTGTTATATATATATATATATATATTATGCTACTGCCATGTTATTTTCGCTTGATAATATCCACTAAAAAAATGGATAGAAATTAAGGGGGATAAAATGCAATCAAAAAGGAATGGTCCCATTTCAAATTCAACCTCGCAATTATTTGAGGAGAGTAAATGAATTATTTGTCCATTGATTTCACTCAACTTTTTGAAAAAATATTACCAATTAGATTAAATTGATTAAATATGAAAAAATCAAGAATAAAATTGATATAATTAAAACTATAAAAACCAAAATTGACTCCATGAATAAGTTTAAGAGATGAATAATCATGAAATAAACCATTAAACATCCTTAACAAAATTGATTATGTAATCACTAGTGGATTACATTATTGATTCTCTAAAGGGACAGAAAAATTTTGTTTTTGCAAATGGGTATTGAATAATTAAAAGATTAATATTGCAAGTCAAGCCCAACCATTACTAATAACTGCAACCAATCACCGCAAAGGGTATCAAACTTATCTTCATTAGAGTTGAACTCGAAATTTCACACCACAAAGGGTGTTATACAATCACTAGACCAAATGTTCTGGTTTATAAATTGATGAGACCCATTGCATTTATGTCATTGTCAACTGTCAATTAATTAATAATAAAAAAAATAGGGAAATAATAGTAAAGTGGAACAGTAAAAAGAAATCACAAAATCATGAAAAAGTATACCATTTTAAATATTAAAATGTATAAACTTTACCACTTATTTTTTAAAAAAAAATTCCTATCCCCAATGTATTGTTATTTCCCCTAAAAAAAATTCATTTTACTAATAAAAAAACATTATTAATGATTCAATGTAATCATGCTAGCAATTAGAATTATCACATCACTCTCTCTATTTTTTATATATCACTTTTATAAAAAATCAAAAAATCAATTAAAATAATCAATTTCCAAACAATATTGACTTGTAATAGTTGTTATTAGGGGTAAGAAATGAAATTACGTGAAACATTCGCATCAACAATTGCTTTTTATATATTCGACTCTTGCCAAATTTTTTTCCCAGAATTGATTACGTCCACTAGACTTCTTGACCTTTAAAATGGTTTTCGATTACACATTTCAAAATAACTGTAATTTTATTTTAACTTTAAGCCTCAATCATTGGATCACCATAATAACATCACAACATAGAAAAACACAGTAGATAATCCTAATACGTAATTGGCTTAAATTGAAGTGTTAAATTCAAGATGCATGTATATTGGGATTTTATTTATTTATTTCGATTCACTAAATATAAATTTGTATGATCAAAGAGTTAGTCTAGTGAACGAAACGTTCCATTATCCATTTCAATCATTAAAATTTCAAATATATCAATGTGTAATGGCTAAAACCTTTTTGGCATTAAATTAAATTTTCATAATTTTGTATTCATATTGGAAAATCTATTCAAGTTTCTCAATCAAAAATTATTATTTTTTTCATTTTAAAAATAATAAAAAATACCATAATCAATTTTGTACTTAATTTATTTAATAAGTATCTATATCTATATAGAATCTTTATGGAGGAGGATTCTCGAGTCCTAAATCTAGACTAAAGGGGTCTTTTTTGGGCCTATGGGGCTCACTATGGATCTCGTTTCGATAATCAAAACCGTTTATTTTCTCGGACACTTCATGTATTTTATCTATTTAAAAAAAATTAGGTTGATCCAATAACTGTAATTTCAATTTATTATTTTTGTCATAAAAAATAGAAAAATTTATCTATAAATCCCATATTGAGGAATGGTGATCCATTTAGTCCTAAAGATTTTCTTATAGACCAATTACTCTCATTGATTTTTGAAAGGTAGATTTAGTATATTATTTAAAAATTAAATTTATGGTTATACCCATATTTCTATTATGTTCTTTCTCTTCTTCTTCTTCTTCTTCTTCTTCTTCTTTTTTTTTTTTTGCTAGAAAGGTAAGGTACATAATATATGAGAATCAAATTTGGAATGAATTTTTATATAAAAATTTTTTTTATTTGGAAAACATTTCAAAACAAAAATAACTTAAATATGGGATTCTTCAAACATTCCAAAAATAATGTGGGATTTTTCAAACATTTCAAAATGAGTACAAAAACTACTTGGTAAGTTTTGGCCAAATGTATAATTTTAAAATGTAATATTCCAATATAACACTCAAACGTAACATTAAAAAAAATAAAAAATAAAAAAAAATCTTAGTATAATACCTTAATGTAACACATAAAAAAACTCCTTAGTGTAGCACTCTAATGTAACGCATAAAAAAACTTCTTAGTATACTTTTTCCAATTGTAACACTCTAATATAATATTCTAAAAAAAAAAATTCTTTAGTATAACATTCTAATGTAACACACAATTTTTTTTTAATGTAACACTCTAATGTAACATACAAAAATTCTTTATATTGGATTATGTTTTCCAAATGTAACATTTCAATATAACACTCTAAAAAAATTCTTTAGTGCAACACTTTAATGTAACACCAAAAAAACTCTTTGGTATACTTTTCCCAAATGTAGCTCTCAAATGTAATACAAAAATAAATAAATAAATAATTCTTAGTGTGTTTTTCCTAAACGTAACACTCCAATGTAATACTAAAAAAAAAACAGATGTGAGATTCTTTAAACAATTCCAAAAGGAGTACAAATATTCCTTAGTAAGTTTTGGGCAATTGTATAATTTCAAACTGTAAGTGTTACGTTTGGATAAAGTATTCTAAGGAGTTTAAGTGTTTTTGTGTGTTACATTGAAGTGCTATGTTTGGGATTATACTAATTGAAGTGTCACATTTGGGAAAAATACACTAAGGAATTATTTTTTTATTGTATTACATTGGAGCATTTCGCTTAGGAAAAGTAAACCAAAAAGTTTTTTTTGAGTGTTACGTTGTTACGTTTAGAAAAAGTATACCATGAGTTTTTAGTGTGTTAAATTGAAGTGTTACGTTATTGGAGTGTTACATTAGAATGTTAGGTTTTTGTTCGTAATGTGAGATTTGTTCTAGAATGAAGGAAAATCCAAAACTTCTATATTGCAAATTGACCAAATATGTAATTTTAGATTTTGAGAAACGCATTTTTATCTCTAAAAAATTAAACCCAAACATGTAAGTGATTACTTTTTTTTATGTAATTTTCACTTTAATAGGACTTTTAGGTTCATAAGAAAAAATAAAGTACTAAACAGTTCATAAGATCATATTTTGGGATTTATTGGTGCTTCACCCTAGAAAATATATGGTTTATTTTTTAAAAACACAATTATCATCTTCTTTTTTTTTTTAAGTGAAAAACACGATAAAATGAACAAATTATAGTTATCGGATCGATCTAATTTTTTGTATGGATAAAATTTACGAAGTGTCTAACAATATGAATGATTTGAATTATCAAAATGGAGTTTATAATAAATTTCATAAGCCCAAACAATCTCCTCTAATCTAGATTTTAGATGGAAGAGAATCCTCCTCCTTTATATCTCGAGGTACATTCACTATATTTGGTTGCATTTTTTTGAGCAATTTTTTCAAAAGTGATTTGAAAACTCTATTTTGGAAAAGGATCTTTGTTTGGTTTTAAAAAAAAAAATGCATTATTGCAATTTTAAGTTTCCCTCCAATTTAAGGAGAGAGACAAATTTGAAAAAAAAAATTGATAAAAAAATGCTCTCATCTTAGTGTTATATATATATATACACATATGTATGTATGTATGACAACATAATTTGGTATGTAGCCATTTACAGGTACATATCATATCATTAACTGTATGACTTTATCACAAAATTTCCACTCATTTCAACCCCAAAAAAAAAAGGGGGAAAAAAAAATCCAAATTGGCATTAAAAAATTTCTTACGTAGAAATAAATTTTCATAAATGTTATGCAGAAAATTTATTTTATTACACAATATTGTAACATTAACACAAACATTTGTAACATCGTTTGAAATTGGCATAACAAAATGTCTAAATTTTTTGTACTTCATCTTGCAAAAGTTTGTAATTAGTTACGATTTTTTTTAATGCCAATTTGTAAAAGAAATTACGTTTTTTGTGGTTGAAATAAGTGCAAATTTTATGATAAAGTTACACATTTAATGGTAGGATATGTATCCATAAATGGCTACATACCAAATTATGTTTTCATACATATATTAGCATGTACATATATATATATATATATATAACTAAGATGAGAGTATTTTTTGATGTGATAAATTTTTTTTTTTTCAAAATTGTCTCTCCTTAAATTGGGTGCATTTTTAAAAAGTGTGTTTAATTTTCTGAATAACCAAACAAATACTTTAAAATTTTGAAAAAACTGAGTTTGAAAAACAACAACCAAACAAAGTGATTGTTTCTATCATTACAAGATTCATGATTCATGAACTTTAAATGATTTGTAGAAATTGCCAAAACAGCAAAGATACATCTTGTATAAATATACGGCTTCTAATGTTAATTTTTGTATCTTACAATCCTCACAAGTCTATAAGTCTGTAGTATTTCTGTAACTATTTTTAATTCAACTTGGAATTAGAGATGACAATGGAAAAGATTTTTGCTTGTGGATTTCTCTGCCTGCTTTTTCATACTGTTGCCTTCGGTGAGGAAGAAAATTCTCTTATTTTATTTATAAAAAATGATAAGATCTAGTAAGAAACAAACTGATTGTTTATAAATTGTCATAATAGTGAGATTGTTCATTATAAAACAACCCCCCCCCCAAAAAAAAATATATCACAATTATATATATTTGTTAATTGACTAAAAGAGAGTATTATTTAATATTCAAAATTAATTGGGATGTGTTTGTTTGTTTGTTAATGTGATTGTGAAGGTGGTGAAAAGGAGTGCGATAAGCTGGTGAAGAATGCATTTGACGATTACGGTTGTGAGTGGGATACATGTGCGGATCTGTGTGAGGATTCATTTGAAGATTGTAGGGATGTCCAAGTTTTGGCATCAACGTGCCTTTCTGACTCTCATAGTTGTCTATGTCACATTAGATCTAAAAAGATGTGTGATGATGATCATCTCCTATTTCCTCTGCCTCCGCCTCCCTCTCCTTCTCCATCTCCATCCCTTGACAACAATGGCGGAGGTGGCGGGGGTTTAAATTTCAGGCTCAAGTAAATGTTGACTTAGTTTGATGATGTTGAATGAAAGAAGAAATGTTATACATTTTTCTTGATTTTCTTCCCTTTTTTGCACAAAAACAAAGTATATATGGTGTTTAATAGGAGTTAAGCGCAATGGGTCACACATAATAAATATGATTCACGTATTTTACTTTTAAATATATATATATATTTTCTTTTTTGGCAATATTGTAGATGAGATTTGTTAAGTTCTAGTTTTAATATAAAAAATTTAAAAACAAAATTAATATACTTAAAGCTATAAAAACCAAAACTGACTCCTAGAAATTGAATCCATGAATAACTTATAATTCTTGTTCTACTTTTGCAAATCTCAATAATCTATCTAGTAATTGCCTAAAAGAAGACATGTGAATAAGCTTAAGAGATAATGAGTAAGAGTTTTGTTACAAACACATAATTGATTCATAGAATCAATTGCAGACAAAACACAAAGGATGAGTCTCACATATAAGTTCCATCCTTTATCTCTTGTCAATAATTGATTATGTGAACTATTTATCCTTAAATATTCTTAACAAAATTGATTCTGTAATCACTGTTGGATTATTTTCTTGATTCTATATAAGGACTGAATGGATTTTTTTTTTTTTTTAAATGGGTCCAAATAGTTAAAAGATTAAAATTGTGCATAAATAAATTTCTTACTAAATTTTTTTATCGTTACACATAAATTGATGAGATCCATTACATTTATGTCAACTGTCAAATAATTAATATGAAAATTTGATAAGAAATTACATTTTACTAATCAAAAACATTATTAACGGTTCCATGTAATCATACTAGCAACTCAATTTAATGTAAAGCGGATTGCCATATTTGTTATTGGGATTAAGAAATGAAATTACTTTAAACACAACACATCAATAATATTACTACAATTTTTTTCGCAACACGTCAATAAAAGGGTAAGTTTAAAATTAAAATAAGATAATTTTCAAATTATACATTTTCAAATGACCGTAAATAAAATTAAATATTGACAGTTAGATCACCACAATAAAATTATAACACAGTGCCGCACACCAAAAAGAAAAAGAAAAAGAAAAAAAGAGTAGATAATCTTAGTACCTTTAAATTGGATTACATTAATTGAAAAGTGTTAAGGATACTAGGCTTTTACGGACTTTGATCGTCTCCATTTTATGTAATTAATTGAGGATTTTCATTACATATTTAATGATTATGAAATAAGAATATAAAGTTATAGTAATTATTTTAAATTAAAAAAAATTACACTTATCATTGAACATTTACCGTTAACACAAGTGTGATCTAATCAAGTGACTATCAATTTTCAATCAAAGTGATTTTTTGCAAGAAAGACATATTTGACAACTCTTATACATTAAACGGTTCGAATTATTGATGTAAACTCCGTAATGAGCCTATAAAAATTCAACAACACTTTTCAATTCAATATGGACAGGAGAGAATCCTCTTCCCATTGTTTCTATCATACAATATTCATGATTCATGACCTTTAAATGATTTGTAAAAAGTAGCTGTATATAAATCTTATATAGATATATGTATAGGTCCATGTCATCATGGTAGTGGCCATCTGGTATTAAGAATGCTAGACCGCTAGCAAGACAAAGCTGAGACAGACCTCTATACATTCACCAACTTTTTGTGTGGAAATTCCTGGAAAAAGTTACATAGCTAATGACAAAACTGTAAAGTTCAAATAAAAGACAGTTGTGAATATGCCGATATTCCACAATACTTTCCTAAATTCCTAGTATAATTATAAAGCTTACCCATAAATCTAAAACAACAAAAGTGTATGAACTCTCTCAACAGATCAGAAAATGCCAAATTGGTACTGGTAACAAGGCTCAAGCAACATTGGAAGGTTGTCCATCTCAAAATTCAGTTGAGTATCTTGTTGTTGTTGTTGTTGTTGTGGTTGGTAACGAGGCTCCATCAACATTGAAACATTGTCCATCTCAAAATTCAGTTGAATAGCTTTGTAGCGCCCCACTTTTTATTACTCGGAGCCATTACCAGATTCATTATTTTGATTCAATTTCAGAGATAATATGCATAAAACTCTTTACATCAACAAGTAAGAACAAATAAAGATTCTGTCATCCGAATGCAAATTAAATGCAACATGAGCATAACTAAATAAATTGTTTGTAGGCTTACATATTTAAAAGTAAAAGAAAGGGTTTAACCCTTTTACATCAATGGCATTCCGCTCACAAATAAAAGGCCCCGTGGCTAATAGGTAAAGAAGATCCATGACCTTGAAACACTTCTCGATGTTCACCTTAAAAAGGATTAGCAACGTTGGACGAACATAAAGTCCAGTAGAGATCTCAACATGATCCTAAACAATAGCAGCTTACAGATAGCTATGATTATGAATGCTTAGTCTCATGCTGTATAAATAATGTGAAGGTTTATACAACAATATACGTATATAAGAAATCTTCTTCAAGTCATTCATTTCATTCAAAAACATAAGTAATTCACTTTTCTTCCTTCTTGATACCTTTTTCCAAAATTCATATGACTATGACAAGTTTCTGAAGAAAAACAATTTTACCAAGCCCATTATGTTTTCTCTCACTTTCCAAACTTACACCTGATTTTCCTTTTCAAAACATGTTCATAACTATACAAATATGCCTTTAATACAAAAGGAAAACAACACGTAATCAATAACTATCTGCTTCAACAATTGAGGCAATACAGCCTTCCAGAACAATAACCATCATAACCCATGATATACCCAGATACACTGAGATAATAATGATAAATGAATTCCACTCTGCCTGCTTCTAGCACGGTAAGCAAATGATACATCTTTCCACAATGAAATGCCAATTTACCAGACACCAGCTAGAAGGGAATGGTACCTCTGCCAATTCTCCAGGCGCTAGCTGGAAGGTAATGGTACCTCTGATTCTCAGCGCATTACACATTTTCCAACCATCACATTATACAACATTCATAGACCATTCGAGTGTACTACAGACACAACCATTTCAACATTCACAATGTCATCCTCCACCGATGACCAAGGACAAAACCTCTAAGTAATGTGTATTAACGCACGAAATACAATCATCCCATTCTTACGAGGTTTTAAATCCAACGACAACAATAGTGTTCCAAGGTCTTCAACTTATACCAAGTTTTCTTTCTTAATTGTAAAAGAGTCAATTTCCAAACTTAATTTCCAAAATTTCCAATTCACAAAACACCAATTATATATATATACATGCATTTAAAATAAATGAGACTCCTTTCTTCCATTTCATCCAAAAACTCAACCCATGGACAACAAGGTCATAACCTGCTCAATTTCAACTCAACAAGGGTATTACCCAAAATTCCTAATCTCAAAGTTAAATCCCCTTTTTAACAATTAACAAATTATCACTTCGTTATATTCAACTATAATCAACCCAACACAAAGTAAATGTTAAAAATCATAAGACCCGATTTAATCACAAATAAATTACCAAGTCATTAATCAAAATTTTTAATTCACAACATGATTATCTCACCATTTCAACCATTTTCACCTACCAAGCATTACTACAAAAACAATTAGGGCTTTACTTCTGTCTACCCATAACATGTTAAACCATTTCCCCCGAAACTAACTAACAACAAGCTATTTCCCAAATCTCAACCTTACACATCAACACTTAGATCCCCCTATATGATTTTCCAAAAAGATCCATAACAACATGGTTTTTATGCAATAAAATATACCACATGTCTATTTATAAGAAAGATATTGAAAAAGATCAAAGAAATCCCTACCTCAAGAGAGAAGAGGAGAAAACAACCCAAAAATCATTGGCGACGAAACCACGAACTACTTGGATCAATATGAAGCTCTTGACAAGCTCTACACTTAATCTCAAAGGAGCAAGGCAAGGAGATGCTCCTACATGAGTAGATCTAAAGATCTTTGAGCAAAAAGTGATTTTGGTGAGGGAGAGTGTCATGACCTGAACCTGCCCCTATGGGTTAAGGACATAACCGGCCAGTAATCAAGGGATTACCTACGACCTCAAACCAAACAAGACATATCTCATCAGAGTAAAGGGGCCAAACGGAAGCAAATTTAAAACTTTTGTCCATAGAGCTGTGCTTACATGGCACATCATAACAACCCATATATATACCTGCTAATAACTCACATCAAAGGGATAATAACACAAAATTCTATACATACAGGATCATTCAAGTCTAGGTCAGTCAAACCCAAAGTTTATATACAAAAGTAATCCAATGTTTTCGCCGATATAACAAAACTATATCAAAAGAACAAAAGAGGCGAAGACAAGTCTCGTGCGTGAGATGTTTGGGCTGACTCTTCAAAACCTTGACTGTTTCTCACATATTTCACCGAGGCTGGGTTTGGACATCCCTTGGCTCACCTACATACACATGAATAGCGTGAGTGAACAGCCCAAGAATAATATCAATAAAGAAGGTACACGTAATGAGATTCACATATATCAAACGGCCTTGGCCCATTTAGTATTCATTTCATGGCATTATTTAGTACATTAGGCGATTCAAGCCCGAACATATCAAACGGCCTCTGGCCCACTACGTCCTTAACAGACCGCCTCAAGCCTAAATCATTGATGTCCACGGCCTTTGGCCCAATCGTCTATGTCAAACGGTGGTTCGACGCGCTTGCCCAAGATTCATATCAAATGTTGTGCGATGGCCTTTGGCCCAACATTCATGTCAAACATGTCCGACGGCCTTTGCCCAATCATTCATGTCAAACAGCCTTTGGTCCAGTCGATTGTATCCAACGCCTTTGGCCCAACCATATGCATAACAAATATTTGTCCCACAATTCAATTAACAAACTTATAAGACTAATATGGAAAATAACATTTGGACAAATAACATACTTCAAAATATCTTTACTAAGATATTACTCACAGTGTTCTGCGGTGGATTTGCCCTGGAGCTCGACCCTACACATTACATAACACATAGTGGTCACAATTGATTCAATCCATTCTTAATTCATACATCCCTCTTAGATTTCTTTTCTTAATATTTTAATTCATTCATTACACTCAATGCATGCCTAAGAGTTACTGAAGTGAAAGAGAACGAAAAATGAAACACAGAACACCTTTACAAATTTTCTGAACAGCAGGTCCCCGCTCGAGCGTGGGTTTCGCCGCTCGAGCGGACCCTCATGGTCTGCAAAAATCTGGTTACTCACTCACCTCGAGCGTGATATCAGACACTCGAGCTGAATGTCACACTACATGGCTCCCGCTCAAAGTGGAATATCCCGCATGAGAGACATCTATGTCTGCAAAAGTGCTGGGAACCAGCATTTCACGCCGAGCGGCGACTCCCTTGCTTTGAGTGGACATCCGGATTCTGGTTTTCCAGAATTGTTGTTTGAGCTTCAAACATGCATTCAATCCAATTAACTTGCATCTCATGGTTCAAGGCTCACAATACATTTACTACTGCTATAAAACACCAATTTTACTACACATAAGCTCAAATCTCATGAATATAATCACATGCATGCCCCAAATTACACCAAACTTATTTCCAACACAACAACATTCATGCACCGAAACTCATTCTTCTATGGATTATATTTGCATGTGGATCTAACTTTCCATTTCAACTCAAATGATGTAAATGATGATCAAGGGCATGAATTGTCATCAAGATTCTACATGGATTACCCATTATGTTTTCTCTCACTTTCCAGACTTACACTTAATTTGCTTTTTCAAAACATGTTCATAACTATACAAATATGCCTTTAATACAAAAGGAAAACAACACGCAATCAATAACTATTTGCTTCAACAATTGAGGCAATACGGCCTTCCAGAACAATAACCATCATAACCCATGATATACCTAGATACACTGAGACAATAATGATTAATGAATTCTGCTCTACCTGCCTCTAGCACAGTAAGCCAATGATACATCTTTCCACAATGAAATGCCAATTTACCATACACCAGCTGGAAGGGAATGCTACCTCTGCCAATTCTCCAAGCGCTAGCTGGAAGGTAATGATACCTCTGATTCTTAGTGCAACCAATTCTCCAGGCGCAAGCTGGAAGGTAATGGTACCATTGAATCTCAGCGCATTACACATTTTCCAACCATCACATTATACAACATTCATAGACCATTCGAGTGTACTACCGACACATAACCATTTCAACATCCACAATGTCATCCTCCACCGATGAACAAGGACAAAACCTCTAAGTAATGTGCATTAACACACGAAATACAATCATTCCATTCTTACGAGGTTTTAAATCCAACGACAACAATAGTGTTCCAAGGTCTTCAACTTATACCAAGTTTTCTTTCTTAATTGTAAAAGAGTCAATTTCCAAACTTAATTTCCAAAATTTCCAATTCACAAAACACCAATTATATATATATATATACATGCATTTAAAATAAATGAGACTCATTTCTTCCATTTCATCCAAAAACTCAACCCCTGGACAACAAGGTCATAACTCGCTCAATTTCAACTCAACAAGGGTACAACCCAAAATTACTAATCTCATGGTTAAATCCCCTTTTTAACAATTAACAAATTATCACTTCGTTATATTCAACTATAATCAACCCAACACAAAGTAAATGTTAAAAATCATAAGACCCAATTTAATCACAAATAAATTACCAAGTCATTAATCAAATTCTTTAATTCACAACATGATTATCTCACCATTTTAACCATTTTCACCTACCAAGCATTACTACAAAAACAATTAGGGCTTTACTTCTCTCTACCCATAACATGTTAAACCATTTCCCCCCAAATTAACTAACAACAAGCTATTTCCCAAATCTCAACCTTACACATCAACACTTAGATCCCCCTATATGATTTTCCAAAAAGATCCATAACAACATGGTTTTTATGCAATAAAATATACCACATGTCTATTTATAAGAAAGATATTGAAAAAGATCAAAGAAATCCCTACCTCAAGAGAGAAGAGGAGAAAACAACCCAAAAATCATTGGCAACGAAACCACGAACTACTTGGATCAATATGAAGCTCTTGACAAGCTCTACACTTAATCTCAAAGGAGCAAGGCAAGGAGATGCTCCTAAGTGAGTAGATCTAAAGATCTTTGAGCAAAAAGTGATTTTGGTGAGGGAGAGTGTCATGACCCGAACCCGCCCCTATGGGTTAACGACATAACCGGCCAGTAATCAAGGGATTACCTACGACCTCAAACCAAACAAGACATATCTTATCAGAGTAAAGGGGCCAAACGGAAGCAAATTTAGAACTTTTGTCCATAGAGTTGTGCTTACATGGCACATCATAACAGCCCATATATATACCTGTTAATAACTCACATCAAAGGGATAATAACACAAAATTCTATACATACAGGATCATTCAAGTCTAAGTCAGTCAAACCCAAAGTTTATACACAAAAGTAATCCAATGTTTTCGCCGATATAACAAAACTATATCAAAAAAACAAAAGAGGCAAAGACAAGTCTCGTGCGTGAGACGTTTGGGCTGACTCTTCAAAACCTTGACTGTTTCTCACATATTTCACTGAGGCTGGGTTTGGACATCCCCTGGCTCACCTACATACACATGAATGAGCGTGAGCAAAAGCCCAGTGAATAATATCAAATAAAGAAGGTACACGAATGAGATTCACATATATCAAACGGCCTTGGGCCCATTTAGTATTCTATTTCATGCATTATTTAGTACATTAAGCGATTCAAGCCCGAACATATCAAACGGCCTCTGGCCCACTACGTCCTTAACAGACGGCCTCAAGCCTAAATCATTGATGTCCAACGGCCTTTGGCCCAATCGTCTATGTCAAACGGTGTTCGACGGCCTTTGGCCCAATGATTCATATCAAATGTTGTGCGATGGCCTTTGGCCCAATCATTCATGTCAAACAGCCTTTGGTCCAGTCGATTGTATCCAACGGCCTTTGGCCCAACCATATGGCATAACAAATATTTGTCCACAATTCAATTTAACAAACTTATAAGACTAATATGGAAATAAGCATTTGGACAAATAACGTACTTCAAATATCTTTACTAAGATATTACTCACAGTGTTTTGCCAGTGGATTTGCTTTGGAGCTCGACCCTACACATTACATAACACATATGGGTCACAATTGATTCAATCCATTCTTAATTCATACATCCCTCTTAGATTTCTTTCTTAATATTTTAATTCATTCATAACACTCAATGCATGCCTAAGAGTACTTAGAAGTGAAAGAGAACGAAAAATGAAACACAGAACACCTTTACAAATTTTCTGAAACAGAGGTCCCCGCTCGAGCGTGGGTTTCGCCGCTCGAGCGGACCCTCATGGTCTGCAAAAATACTGGTTACCTCACTTCTACGCTCGAGCGTGAATTCGGACGCTCGAGCTGAATGTCACACTACATGGCTCCCTGCTCAAGTGTGAATATCCTTGCTCGAGCAGACATCTATGTCTGCAAAAGTGCTGGGAACCAGCATTTCACGCTCGAGCGGCGACTCCCTTGCTTGAGTGGACATGCCGGATTCTGGGTTTTCCAGAATTGTTTTTGAGCTTCAAACATGCATTCAATCCAATGTAACTTGCATCTCATGGTTCAAGGCTCACATATACATTTACTAACATGCTATAAACACCAAATTTACTACATCATAAGCTCAAATCCCATGAATTAATCATATGCATGCCCCAAATTACACCAAACTTATTTCCAACACAACAAATTCATGCACCCAAATTCATTCTTCTATGGATTATATTTGCATATGAAATCTAACTTCCATTTTCAACTCAAATGATGTAAATGATGATCAAGGGCATGAATTGTCATCAAGATTCTACATGGATTATATATTTCAAGCTCAATCATACAAATTCATGGCAATTCTTTTCATGCATGCAATTATTGACTTCAAATTTATTAATCACAACTCAATTCTTGTTCTCGATCACATAACAAGCTAGAGTTCACAAAATAACAAACTTATACTCATGAACTTAGACTTAAACATTTAATCTCATAGCAATTCTATGCATGCATGTACATACAAGCTTCCAATTCAACAAATACATCTCAATTTATGTTCTTGATTACCCAACTAGCTTGAATTATACAAAATTACCAATTCAAACTTATGAATTCATAACCAATTACTCACCTAGAAGCTTAATCTTCCCAAATTGTAGTTAATTCTTGAAGTTAAGCTTCCAAATTCCCAAACTTGAGCTAAGATACACAATTCTCCCTCTTCCTCTCTTTAGAGCTGGCCCCCCCTCCCTCTCTCTCTCTCTCTCTCTCTCTCTCTCTCTCTCTAGAGTGTGACTTCAATTCGAGCTCAAAACAAAATGAAATAAGAGTAGATGGACCCCTTATATAGGCTTCTTTAATCAACTTTGATTAGGATCAATTAATGGTGCTTAATTCAATCAGTTTAAACTAATTACCTCATTCTGAATCAGTTTTCAATTAAATTTTACCATAGGTTCTAAAAATTATGCTAATCACAATGACGCGATCAATTTCAATTTCTATGGCCAATAAGGCCTCTAATTTAAATTCTAAAGTAGATAATCAAATAGATTTTCCTACGGTGAACAGATAGAAATTTAAAATCACATATAGTCGTATAAATGGCACTCAAAATCACATCAAACACATAATCACAATCTTAATTAAGATTAATTAGCATAATACGGACCAGGGTTATCACAGAGAGAGTGACTCATGGCTTGGAGAGGGAAAAAGAGAAGAAAAAGTAAAGAAAATGTTAAGTGAGGGACCTATGTATAGTGCTAGGTCAAAGTAAAATGAAGTCCCAAAGTCAACCCAAAAGATCAAGTCAAAATCCCCAAAAAGTAAGGCC
The DNA here is from genome assembly GCF_004153795.1 of Camellia sinensis. Taxonomy (NCBI): domain Eukaryota; kingdom Viridiplantae; phylum Streptophyta; class Magnoliopsida; order Ericales; family Theaceae; genus Camellia; species Camellia sinensis. The sequence goes on from NW_021024973.1 coordinate 2,141,617, forward strand.
AAAAACCAGACTGAAATCTGGAAAAAAGTCTGCAGGGGTCGACCCTTGCAACACAGGGGTCGACCCTATAAAGAAACTTATGTTTGATAGCATGTAAGAGGGTTGACCCTTAGACAGGAGGGGGTCGACCCTATTTTCCAGCAACACTTCCGGAAACTTCACCAACAGGTAAGGGTCGACCCTTAGGAAGGCTGGTGTCGACCCTAAAATAGAATTTCTAAGTTCTCAAACAACTTTTCAACTTAAATAAGCGTGAACGAACAATCCCAAGAATTTTAAATTAATTTGTACTCCTCCAAAACCAAGATACAACAACACCAAAGATTCCCAAAACAAAACAAAGGATTCGAATACACTTCCCAAAAGTTTTAAAAGGGTACAAGTACTACAAATTTGTTGTTGTGGTTGTGGCTGGTAACAAGGCTCAATTAAAATTGGAAAATTGTCCGTCTCAAAATCCAATTGAGTTGTTTGTTGTTGTGGCTGTGACTGGTAAGAAGGTTCAAGTAGCATTGCAAGATAGTCCTCCTTAAAATTGTCTATCGCACTCGTATTATCAAACCAACAAGCTTCCTCTGTTTCTTTCCCCATCATGATTACTCATCTGTTTTTCTGCAAATTGTCGATCGCATTCGAATCATCAAACCAACAAGTTTCCTATGTTTCTTTCCCCATTACCAATACTCTGTTTTTCTGCTCATTCAGCATCTTCAAGAACTCAATTCTTGCTTTCAAAACCTCCAATTTTGACTCCAACTTTTCCAAGAAACTTATCACCGACTCTACCGATAACCCATCAAGCAAACCATAACCATCCTTATTTCCCATCAAAACTTTCTTGGCAACTTTCTCAGCACCCAAACAACAATCAGAAAAAGAAGATTCACGAGATTTCTTAGCCAGGCTTTTCTTGGCAGACTCTTTGTACATCTTGATCAGAGCTTTCACTTCATTTGGGTTTTGGGGCCACGTGTTGACCTCTCCATTGGGGCCGAAAACAGAGTGTGACGATATTGATACCGCAGAGAATCGAGAGCTCCATTGTCCTTTTGATAACACTGTCCTTTCTCTTCATGTAAGTAACTCTTAGAGCTTTCTTGTTTTCAATTCGCTTCATGGGTCGTCAAATTTTCTTTCCTTTTTTATCATCTTCCATAGTAGTAAATGAAGGAATAAAGAAAATAAAATCACTTGCAAATCAAGCAACAAACACAAGTAGAGAGAGAGAATTAGATACTAGGCCTATTTGGTGCAGCTTAAAAGCTGTTTATTTCAGCTTTTAGCTTAATTTAAGTTACAAGTGGTGTGTTTGGTAGAGCTTAAAATCACATTATGTAGCTTAAATTAAGCCAAATAAGTGATTTTTGGTTGAGTGGCTTCTAGGGTGCTTATTCATTCAGCTTAAGCGAGAAACTAAAACTTAAGGGGCAAAATTACTTAAATGCCCTTTATTCATTTGAAGTATTACCAAATTGCCATTATATAAAGTACAAAAATATTCACTGTTCATTTCTTTGCAAGAGAGAGAGAGAGAGAGAGAGAGGCAAGGTGGTTTTCGACGAGCTCTGGTTCATTCTCTCTCTCTCTCTCTCTAACGAACCAGAGCCCTCTTTTCTTCCTCTCTCTTCGCTCTTTCTTCACCACCACCATCGCGTTGATGAGCGAAACCCTAGCTTCACGATCGAAACCCTAACCGTTAACTACGTAATGATCACGATCGAAACCCTAACTATCGACTGGTTCATTCTCTCTCTTTCTCTCCGGCGATGAATTTCAATTTTTTTTTTGAGGTTTTCTGTGTTTTTTAAAAAAAATAATAATAATAATAATTAAGCATTTTATAATTTAGCCATCAATAATAATTTAGCCATTTTAGCCATTAATTAAGCATTGATACTAATTAATAATTTTAGTATTAATTGATGCTACTTAAGCAATTAATTGACACTAATTAATTTATAATGAAAAAATGAAAAAAAAAAATACTAATTGGTACTATTAATAATTTTAGTGTTAATTGATACTAGCCCATTACTTGACACCAATTATTTTATAATGAAATTTTTTTATACTAATTGGTACTATTAATAATTTTAGTATTAATTGATGCTACTTAAGCAATTAATTGACACTAATTAATTTATAATGAAAAAATGAAAAAACATTACACTAATTGATACTATTAATAATTTTAGTATTAATTGATGCTACTTAAGCAATTAATTGACACTAATTAATTTATAATGAAAAAATGAAAAAACATTACACTAATTGATACTATTAATAAT
>NW_021024973.1:2143929-2196395 GCF_004153795.1 Camellia sinensis
AACAACAGAAGCATTAAACTTATACTCCATGAACTTACACTAAACATTTAATCTCATAGCAACTATGCATGCATGTACCACAAGCTTCCAATTCAACAAATACATCTCAATTTATGTTCTTGATTACCCAACTAGCTTGAATTATACAAATTACCAATTCAAACTTATTGAATTCATAACCAATTACTCACCTAGAAGCTCAATCTTCCAAATTGTAGTTAATTCTTGAAGTTAAGCTTCCAAATTCCCAAACTTGAGCTAAGATACACAATTCTCCTCTTTCCTCTCTTTAGAGCCGGCCTCTCTCTCTTCTCCTCTCTCTCTCTCTCTCTCTAGAGTGTGACTTCAATTCAGCTCAAACAAAATGAAATAAGAGTAGATGGACCCCTTATATAGGCCTTTAATCAACTTTGATTAGGATCAATTAATGGTGCTTAATTCAATCAGTTTAAACTAATTACCTCATCTGAATTCAGTTTTCATTAAATTTCACCATAGGTTCTAAAAATTATGCTAATCACAATGCCGCGATCAATTTCGATTTCTGTGGCCAATAAGGCCTTAATTTAAATTCTAAAGTAGATAATAAAATAGATTTTCCTACGGTGAACATATAGAAATTAACACAAAATTAGCCGTATAAATGGCACTCAAAATCACATCAAAACACATAATCACAATCTTAATTAAGATTAATTAGCATAATACGGAACCAGGTGTTATCACAGAGAGAGTGACTCATGGCTTGGAGAGGGAAAAAGAGAAGAAAAAGTAAAGAAAATGTTAAGTGAGGGACCTATTTATAGTGCTAGGTCAAAGTAAAATGAAGTCCCAAAGTCAACCCAAAAGATCAAGTCAAAATCCCCAAAAAGTAAGGCCAAAAACCAGACTGAAATCTGGAAAAAAGTCTGCAGGGGTCGACCCTTGCAACACAGGGGTCGACCCTATGAAGAAACTTATGTTGATAGCATGTAAGAGGGTTGACCCTTAGACAGGAGGGGGTTGACCCTATTTTCCAGAACACTTCCAGAAACTTCACCAACAGGTAAGGGTCGACCCTTAGGAAGGCTGTGGTCGACCCTAAAATAGAATTTCTAAGTTCTCAAACAACTTTTCAAACTTAAATAAGCGTGAACGAACAATCCAAAGAATTTTAAATTAATTGTACTCCTCCAAAACCAAGATACCAACAACACCAAAGATTCCCAAAACAAAACAAAGGATTCGAATACACTTCCCAAAAGTTTTAAAAGGGTACAAGTGCTACAGCTTGTTGTGTGGTTGGTGGTTGGTAACAAGGCTCAATTAAATTGGAAAATTGTCCGTCTCAAAATCCAATTGAGTTGTTTGTTGTTGTGGCTGTGACTGGTAAAAAGGTTCAAGTAGCATTGCAAGATAGTCTCCTTAAAATTGTCTATCGCACTCGTATCATCAAACCAACAAGCTTCCTCTGTTTCTTTCCCCATCATGATTACTCTCCTGTTTTTCTGCAAATTGTCGATCGCATTCGAATCATCAAATCAACAAGTTTCCTCTGTTTCTTTCCCTATTACCAATACTCTGTTTTTTTTGCTGATTCAGCATCTTCAAGAACTCAATTCTTGCTTTCAAAACCTCCAATTTTGACTCCAACTTTTCCAAGAAACTTATCACCGACTACCGATAACCCATCAAGCAAACCATAACCATCCTTATTTCCCATCAAAACTTTCTCGCAACTTTCTCAGCACCCAAACAACAATCAGAAAAAGAAGATTCACGAGATTTCTTAGCCAGGCTTTTCTTGGCAGACTCTTTGTACATCTTGATCAGAGCTTTCACTTCATTTGGGTTTGGGGCCACGTGTTGACCTCTCCATTGGGCCGAAAACAGAGTGGTGACGATATTGATACCGCAGAGAATCGAGAGCTCCATTGTCCTTTTGATAACACTGTCCTTTCTCTTCATGTAAGTAACTCTTAGAGCTTTCTTGTTTTCAATTCGCTTCATGGGTCGTCAAATTTTCTTTCCTTTTTTATCATCTTCCATAGTAGTAAATGAAGGAATAAAGAAAATAAAATCACTTGCAAATCAAGCAACAAACGACAAGTAGAGAGAGGAGAATTAGATACTAGGCCTATTTGGTGCAGCTTAAAAGCTGTTTATTTCAGCTTTAGCTTAATTTAAGTTACAAGTGGTGTGTTGGTAGAGCTTAAAATCACATTATGTAGCTTAAATTAAGCCAAATAAGTGATTTTTGGTTGAGTGGCTTCTAGGGTGCTTATTCATTCAGCTTAAGCGAGAAACTAAACTTAAGGGCAAAATTACTTAAATGCCCTTTATTCATTTGAAGTATTACCAAATTGCCATTATATAAAGTACAAAAATAATCACTGTTCATTTCTTTGCAAAGAGAGAGAGAGAGAGAGAGAGGCATTTCGACGAGCTCTGGTCATTCTCTCTTCTCTCTCTCTAACGAACCAGAGCCTCTTTTCTTCCTCTCTCTTCGCTCTCTCTTCACCACCACCATCGCGTTGATGAGCGAAACCCTAGCTTCACGATCGAAACCCTAACCGTTAACTACGTGATGATCGCGATCGAAACCCTAACTGTCGACTGGTTCATTCTTCTCTCTCTCTCCGGCGATGAATTTCAAATTTTTTTTTGAGGTTTTCTGTGTTTTTTTAAAAATAATATAATAATAATTAAGCATTTTATAATTTAGCCATCAATAATAATTTAGCCATTTTAGCCATTAATTAAGCATTGATACTAATTAATAATTTTAGTATTTGATGCTACTTAAGCAATTAATGGACACTAATTAATTATAATAAAAAATGAAATAATTTTACTAAAAATGAAAAAAATGAAATATCACTAAAAAATGAATATAAATTGAAAAAAGAAAGGATTGTCAAATGAAAAAATTAAATATCACGAAAAATAATTAAAATGAAAATAATAAATAAATAATAATAATAATAATAATAAATAATATAATAATAATAAAATATGATGGACAAATTGATACTAATTTTAATATTGATGAGCAAATTGATAATTTTTACTAAAATCACAATTAATATAATAATAATATAACAACAACTAACAACAACAACAACAACAACAAAACACAACAACACAATAATAATAATAAAATAATAAAGAAAGAAATCAAATATAAATAATAAAATGAATATACGAGAAATAATATGTAATGAAATCAAATTAATATGAATTAGAACATGAATTAATTTTAATGAATAATAAATTAAACAAAATTAACAAAGAAAGAAGAGAAGAAGAAAAAAATTGAAAAAAGAAAAGAAAATAAGGTGAAAAAGAAAAGAAAATAAATAAATGAAAAAGAAAAAGAAAAAAATGTTATATAAATGAAATCAAAATTTTATATCTTATAAGGGCAAAAATGACAATTAAGCCATTTTACAGCTTATTTATCAAACACTACTCTGTTGCTTAAATCTATAATCCCACAGCTGCATCAAACAAGTTACCAGCTTATGTTCATAGCTATAAGGCCAAGTTTGGCATGTGGCCAAAAAGCCAAAAAGTCAAAAAGTTACTCAAAAAGTTAAAAAGTTATCACTATTCACTAAAAGTCAAAAAGTATGGCTGCATAACTCTCAATTCTATTTTTCCCTACACACTAATTTATACAATTTTTTAATACATATTTTTCCATAAAAAGTCAAAAAGTTAACCCCAACAATTATATTTTCTTCCTCAACTTTTTAATCCAAAAAGTAAAAAAGTGCACTTATTTAGGACATCCCAAACAACCCCTAAGTTATAATCTGTTAAGTTATAATTTATAATCACTTTCCCACAACTCTACCAAACGGGGCCACTATAAATGTGAGAGAGAGAGAGAGCAATTCCCTAGTTATAGATTGGAAGACTCAAATCTTTTGAAAGATATTCCTTTATTGCCATATTTGATAATGAGATGGGTTTTGCCTAACAGAATTAACGTCAATAAAAGAAAAGAAAAAGGAAAGAAAATTTATGTTTGGTGAATTTTTTAAAAATAGTTTTTCGAATTTTGAATTTGTATTTTTATAGTTTTAGTGATTTTTATATATATATTTTTTAACTTATTGGATCTACTTAATTTTGATATACTTAAAAAATATATAATTTGTACAATTTTTTTTTTAAAATTCATTAAGATGTACTAAATTTTCATTTTTTTTAATGGAACTTTGGATGCGTTTGGTGACTTGGATTTGATTGTTTTCAATTTACCTTTTGCTTTTTTATTACTAGTATATCACCCGTGCTATGCACGTGATAAAATAATATATTATTTATTAAAAATATGATAATTATATTTGCTTTTTTTATATTTTGTCTCTTGTAAATAATATTTTATATATAAATTAATGGATTATATTTCAAATGTTTCTTTACTATAACATATAGTATAGATAGATTAAACTTGTTGTATGGACAATTAATAATTAAAATTATGCTTTTTATTGGTTTTTGAAAGGGAAATAATTAAAGAAATTTTAAAAACTTAATGAGTAAAAAAGAATCATCGTAACATGTAAAACCGCTAACATCACGGTTAAACCATCAAATCATTCAAACCAAAAATGGTTTAGCTTAATCAGTTAGGTCAAAAGACCAACCAGCTTACAAAAAAATTAATTAATTAAAACTTTTAAATTTTGTTTTATTAAAATTTAAACTGTCACTAAATATGAAAAGCAATCTATTAATTTAAATTTAAAATTGACACAATATAAATTTAAAATTATAATAATTTATCTCAAAATTTATAAGTTTTAAATATAAATTTAAAATTATCATAATTATCTCATAATTTTTGTATTAAGGAGCAGTAAGAGCGACATTGAGATTATCGATATATCTATATATTTTCTAAAAGAATACTTTTAAGGAGAGATATTATGAGAGTTTCAAAATCCCATACAAATTATTTTTAAAATCAAAACCTCAATGTGAGATTGTAAAATAAAAGTTAAATGGAAGCTAGCCAATTGGGATTTTCTTAATTGTTTAAAATTAAGAAAATAAAAAAAAAATTAGTATGAGATATTGATCATAAGACTTCTCATTAAAAATCTCATTTTGCTTATATAAATGGGAGTATAAGATTCACTTTATGTAAGTGAAACAATTCACTTTCTCATTCTTTTCTCGATGTGAGATTATAAAATAAAAGTTAAATGAAAGCTAACCAATGGAGATTTTCTTAATTGTTTAAAAGCTAACAATTGTTTGGACGGGAAGTTTATTTCGAATCAAGCAATCTTAGCCGTTTAATCTTTAATTAGGTCAAACAAATTTAACTAATATATTTTGATAAAACTGCTAAAATCGCAATTAAACCAGTGAATCAGTCAAACAAAAAATGATTCACCCTATTGGCTAGGTCAAATGACCAACCAACTTATACAAAAATTAATTAATTAAAACTTTGAAATTTTATTTTAATTTTAAAATTTAAACTGTCTTGAACTGAAACATACACAATAATACAATATTAAATGAGAGCATAAGGTTTATATAGTGAAACAACTCTTTTTTCCTTCATTTTCTTGATGCGAGAATGTAAAATAAAAGTTGATAGTTGTTTGGACGGGAAGTTCATTTCTAATCAAGCAATCTCAGTCGTTCAATTTTTAATAAGGTCAATCTTAATTTATTTCAAATCAAACAAATCTAAGCAATATATTTTGATAAAATAACTAAAACCACGGTTAAACCAGTGAATTAGTCAAACTGAAAACGATTTAGCCTAATCGGCTAAGTCAAAATACAAACCAATTTACAACAAAATTAACCAATTAAAACCTTTAAATTTTATTTCAAAATTTAAATCGTCTTTAAGTGAAACATGCACAATACTATAATATTAATTCAGAGTATAAGTGAAACAACTCACTTTTTCTTTTTTTTTTCCTCGATGTGGGATTGTAATTATTTTAAAGTTAAATATTATGAGAGTTTCAAAATCTCATACAAAATCATTTTTAAAGTCAAAACGTCAATGTGTGATTGTAAAATAAAAGTTAAATGGAAACTAACCAATGGAGATTTTATTAATTGTTTAAAATTAAGAAAATTAAAAAAAAAATAGTATTGATTTTAGGGTTTCTCACTAAAAATCTTCTTTTGCTTATATAAATGGGAGCATAAGATTCACTTTATATAAGTGAAACAATTCACTGTAGACACCCCATTTTTGACTGTCCTCAAGACTTGGACATCATCGTTTGAACACCCGATAATTTCGCATGCTCGTGTTCGTTCTGAGCGTCTGAAGTTCTTGGCAAAGTGTCTTGCCTTCGGGCCTTTCAACATGTCTGTTTTGTGCTTGATTGTGGACCAAGAGCTTGTTGCTGCGAATCTGGAAGAGAGGGTGGCTTGTCGGCCACCCCCAATGTCCATCAACTATGGCTTGTGCTTGCCGGCCATCAGTGGTGGCCGGTCAGCCACACTGATGGCCGGTCGGCTACATTGATGGCTAGTCGGCTACATTGATGGTCGGTGGGCCACTGATGATGGTCGACGACCATTTTTCTCCTTTTTTAGATATTTATTTGCTAATTGTGCCAGCTGTTGTTCACGGATGCTCATCTTCATACACGTGTATGAATGGATGAATACAAGCCTTTAGCTTGATTTTCTATATAAGCCGGGGGGGGGGGTCTCTCCTCCATTTTGAGAGGTTACACAACTTGGAGAAAATTTTTCCCTCTCTCGCTAGAATTCTCTCCCTCTTATTATTTTGTGCTTGAAAGTGAGAATTCACTACACTTTTGCACTAAGACCCTTAAGCAAACATCTTCATCTTGGAGCTGAGGTTTTTTGAGGCTTGGTTTGAGCTCCTAAGGCTGGTTTGAGCTCAGAACTGTGGCTATTTAGTGCTGTGCTTCAAAGGTATAAGGCTTACCTCATTTAAGCTTCGTTTTAGTTGCTTGCTTGGCTATCTTTTTACACTGTTTTGACCTGGTTTTTCAGCCATAAAAAACTCTATTTTCAAGGTTTCAAAATGGTGGTTTAAGTCTTGGTGAGTTAGGGGGTTGTCTCCTCTTTTTTCTCTTTGGCTTGTGAAACTTTTTGTGCCATTTCTTTCCACCTTTAAATCAAAATTTTTGGGCCTTTAAACCACTGAAATTCAGAGTTATTTCAGTGGTAAAAAGTATGTTTTGAAGTCCAAAAATGGAGGGTGTAGCAATCCAGAATTTTTCTCTCCGCTCGAGCGGGGGAGTTGACGCTCGAGTGGACCTGTAAGGCTTCCAGTACTTTTGCAGTCTGTTCGAGATTTTGAGAGTTGTGAATTCCCGCTCGAGCGTAGGAGTGGTCGCTCGAGCGGCCCGCTTTGTTGGTCTGCGCACTCGAGCGTGAGATTGGGCGCTCGAGTGGTCTGCCTGGTTGAGTTTGAATTTCTATGACTAGTGGGATTGTTTTTGACCTTTTATTATTATGTTTGGAGCCTCCCTATTTTGTTTTGGGAAATTGATTGAAGTGGTAACATGATGGCAAAGTAAGATTGGATCAAAAATTTTAATTCGGATAATCTTCTTACGAACATCCATCGCTCTTTTGCCTTTTTCTTTTTCCACACTTTGAAATTGGGTGTGAGGCTAGAGCCATTGGAAAGCTTGTCTCCGGGGCTTCAATTTGGACACAATAATGACCTAAAACCGAGTCCGGATGGGAGAGTTATAACCATTTGAAGTTTTTGTATCTGTGTTGGAAGCAGATACGCTCGAGCGGGAAAAGAGACGCTCAAGCGGACTACGCGAATTCAGCAACTTAAAATTTTTTTAGATCATGCTCTCCAGTTTTCTTTTCTCTCTTCCTTTCTCTCACCCTAGGTCCGAAAACCCTTGATCTCTTGACCCAAATACCTTCCATTCATCAAAGATTTGGCCAAGATCTCTTATCAAAAAGTGAGGAATATTTGAAAATCTCACTTTTCAACCGATTGAAGTTTGGATTTATGAAGGAATCTCATCAAAGCTTTGCTCTTTTGCTTGAATCTTAAGGTAGGGGTCCTAGGTCTTCTTCAATACTTGCATTAATAGATAGATTTGTGGTATTTTGATTATATACATACAAAATCTACATTTTTGAGCATATAGTGTTATATCATGAAATTTGGGGGTTTAGGGTTTGAAGTGTTGGGGTTCAATTATTGAGTTAAGATTGTGGATTATGAATTTTAGGTGTATAATCAATGGGAAATTTGGAATAAAAAGTGGTGGTGTGAGAAGTTTTAATTCTTCTTGAAAACCTTAATTTTTCTTAAAAACCCTAAGTTGATTCATGATGGTAATTAATGATTTTGCCCAAATTGAAAGTAGAATCATGAAATTGAGAGGTTAAATTATATATATACAAGTTTAATTGAATTTTGGAAGTGTTTGAAAATTATGTTAAAAATTAGCGATTGAACCTTTATTATGGATGTTGTAAATCATGCTATAATATGAAATGAAATTTGGGGAAAAAGATTTGTTAATGATATGGATGGCATGAGACGTGGGATGAAAAGATGAAATGGGGATTTAAGAGTTCACCTTGAATTATGTTGAATCACATTTAGTGGTATTGAATTGAATCATGTTGAATAGTGTTGATTATGTTGAATAGTGTTGATTATGTTGAATAGTGTTGACTATGTTGAATTGTGTTGAATTAAGTTGAGTTGTGTTGGGTTGTATTGAGTTTGGGTTGATATTTGGAAAGGAAAAAAAAATTTTGAATCAAAGTGGATCAAAGTGTTATTTTGTATAAATAATTGAAATTGGATCAAAGTGTTATTTTGTATAAATAATTGAAATTGTCATTATAAATGTGAAATCGGAGGATTTTTAATGATGATGGTGGAGCTTGATATGCATTATCACTCCCATATGAGATTTTGGAAAAAAAACGTATCCTTAAAGAAATTTTTTTATCGGTTTTGTTTTGGGTTATCGGTGAAGGATAGCTATGATTGTTGTAGAAATTACATGTTGACTAGGAAAACTGGACTATTTATAAATCATGCATATCATGGAGCATGCAATAGATTTTGAGGATTTAAATTGTATGTTTGGAAAGAGATTTTGGAAATTCTTGTGTTATGTTTTAAGTGCACTTGTTTTATTTTGAAAATCATGTTTTGGATCACATGTATTGTGCTAGTTGAAAAGAGTCAATAATATGATAAGTCTGAGAAATGGTTGTCATTGAATATGACTGTGTATTTTAATATATTGTACATGTATGATTGTTTGGGAGGAGAAAGGAGATGTACTCCATGTGTGATTATGTGATTAAATACATTGTATATGTATGATTGTTTGGGAGGAGAAAGGGGATGGACTCCATTATAACTAAGTTGGCCAGAGTGTTTTGGGTGAAAGTCCCAAAATTTATACATGGGTGCCAATCCCGCCGATGAAATTTCTGTAAAATGGCAGTTGAAGTGTTTATGTGTATTTTGTATGATTGGACAAAAAAAACCACTGAGTTGTAGTCTCAGTTTAGTTGTTGTGAAATAATGAAATTGACTCATGAATTGAGAAGAATAAATGAATTGAAAATGAACTGAAGGAAAATGGATTAAGGATTGAAATTGGCATCATGTGGGTAATTGGTTTAGGGGCTAGTGATGGTGAACTCAATGGATTGCTTGTGACAAAAGGGAAGATTATGAGTTTTGTTTTGTAAGTAATTGGGAAATTGAATTAAAAAGAGGTTTGTAATTCTTGTGTTATGTTGAACTCTAATCCTTTGGATTTTGATGTTATGGAGTATGGTAATTGGAAAGGGAAATGAAATGTGTAATATTAGAATGGAAATGAAATGTGGAATATTAAAATGGAAACGAAATGAGGAATAATTTGGAATTGGGTTAATAAATTTAAGATGATGTTCTTCCTCAAGTGTACTTGTTTTCAAAGAGAATCTATGGCTTCCTAATGATGAGAGACTACATTTATGGCAGAGAGTTTTCTTAAAGGTTCAAGTGAAATTTTAAGAAAAGATACTTTTTGTATAATATTTTGAATTTACAAAGTGTCACCTTACTATATGGTATCACTCTGTATGCATGATCATTTCTTTCTATGTGTTAGCTATTGTTGTAGACCTATGAGATTCCTACTGGGCATTAGTGCTCACCCCTCGTTGTTTTATTCTTTTTGAGGAAGAGAATTTCGGATTCATTAGTTGAAGAGTTTGGATTCCATGTACCTTATGTATATAATTTTAGCATAGATGTTAAAGGAATGAAAAATGTATCATGTGGTTTGTAATTATTTATTTGTAGCCTCATGACAGAAGCTTGGCATATATTATTACATTGTTGTTTTCAATTAGAGAGAGAACATGTATTGTTATGTTTCTATCACCCAAGGGTAATAGATATATATATATATATATAAATGGACCTAAATTACAGGCTTTGGTAATGTTTCCGATTAATTAAAATGTTGGGGCTTGTGTTAGCTTAGTTCAAGCTAATTGCCATATTAGCTTGACAGAGGGGTTGGCCTCCCCTCCTTGTGTCTTGCTTCCATGCCTAGTTAGCTTCACATATTAGCTTGATTTTGTAACTAGTGTTAGCTTAGTTCAAGCATGTTTTAGGCTCTGTTTTTACATGTTTCAACTCTGTTTTGAGTTGGTTAGAGCATTTGTTGCTTGCTTTTTGTACTTGTAGTGCAATTGTGCTTACTAGTCTAGTATGCTTAATGGTTTAGCCTATTTTTCTAGCTTGTGTTAGCTTAACTTTAGCGTGTTTTAGCTACTACTTTTGCCTACTTTAACTCTGTTTTGGGTTGGTTAAGTCCTTCGAGGCTTGTATTGCATGGCTATAATGTAATGCTCTTCACTAGCTCATTGTTTTGAGGCTTTAAGCATAAAGTGTTTGAGTGGCTTGCATGTTATAGCATCATTTTACATATGATTTCAGTGTATATAGCTTTGTCACACTTATTTCACTCTTTCATTGCTTTTGAGAGTTGTGTTTCGAATCTTGTTTGCAAGTTAACATGTGGGCATGTTTTTCTAGCCTTTTGTGCTTCAATCTTAGCATGTTTTAGCCACTGTTTTGGCATGTTTTAACTCTATCTAGAGCTGGTTTGGTCAATTGAGCTTTGTGCTGCATGCTTATAGTGTTGTGATCTTCACTAGTTTGATGCTTTAGGCTCTCAAGCATCACTTGCATGAGTTGCTTGCATGATTTAGTGTCTTTTTGCATGCCATATCAGCACTGAAAAGTCTGCAATCTCCCTCTATTCTTCACTTTTTACTTTGTTTTGAAAGTGGTCTTGAGCCCCTTGTTGTCTTGAGTGTGGGATTGAGGCTCTCATGCCTAATGGTTTTAATCCTCTCTTGAGGGTTCCTCCTAACCAACAACATGAGACCTCTTTCATGCTCAAGGTACTTGTGGCTTAGACCCTCTTTCCAATTAGAGGACTCTCACTTTGAGACTTAACCGGTTAAAGGACTAATTGGTAATATAAAATGCGTAAATAAACATGACAAGTAAAACTTGAGCAAGTTAAGCATGTTGTATTGCATTGCATGTGTTTGGATCGGACGTTAATCCAAACACAAGGAAAATGGGACGTTTCAGACTCGAAGTGATGAAACGTGCCACTTTTCTTGGTCACCGTCACCCTTGATCGTGCATGATAAGGTGGACGTCCTTCGAGTCTTATTTGTGCATTCATTGACTTTTGTACAAGCTTGGTTTTCTAGCCATCATGCATTAAAAATGCTTAGTTGATGGCTTGAGAGCCAAGAGCTACACTCCTTTGAGCTTGAGAAATGATGAGTATAGCAGTACATACATTCCTTGAAAATGCTTTGTTTTGCCTCTGTTGCTCTCTGTTACAACAAAAGTAGAAGTCCAAAAATAGGGAGTGGCTGACCGGCCACTTGTAGTAGCCGACTGGCTACTTAAACTAGCCGACTGGCCAGTTAAGGTGGCCGATTGCCACTTTTTGTGGCCGACCGGCCACCAGTGAAGTTTTGTGCAAATGTGTTCCTATGCTGGAGTAGAGGCAATTTGGAAGTTTGTGCAATTTTCCAAGATCAAATGAGTGCAAACAGAGGCATCTGATGGCAAGGCAAGAGCATTTTTGGGAGGAAGCAACCAAGCATGCATGCATCTCTCGTCCCTCGAGACCGTTTAAATTGCTTTACTAGTTAGTTAGGGTAGCTAATCATTCAATTCGTTTTGTAATATTTTAATTAGCTTAGCATAGCTAGTTATTCAGTTGTGTTGTAGTAATTAATTAGCTAGAATAGTTAATTAATTCGTTTTGTAATAATTATCTTAGCTTAGTGTAGCTTAGCTTATTTATTCGGACCCTCCTTCGTGAGAGCATAATGTTGTAATAAGTGTGCGTGTGTGTGTGCATGTCTTCCAACCCCACGTCTTTCTTCCTTTTATTTATCCACTTTCGATGGTTAGATTAGGGATCATATTTCAATTAGCATACCTTATGCTTGCATGTTTGCATTATTCATTTGTCTTGCATGCACCAGGCTCGGCGCATCATTCAAACTGCATTGCAATTTCAATATACTTACTTGAATACATGTTTAAAAGCATGTTATCAAAGTGTTGCAAATACCATGATTAGGTAGCCGAGCCTATTCAGTTGCATTATTGCATGTGTTGCATTAGGCATCTTGTATAGTTAGGATCATGCATATTTCTAACTAGCTTTTGTTTTGGCTTGGAGTACACTGTAAGTTTTACGCTTTAGCATACTTGCATGAGTGTGAGTGTTTCCATGATAGCATGCTTGCTATGAGGCTATTTGCTTATTTGATAAACTGCATGAATGCTTGTGGATGAAGGCTTTGTTGTTTGATTTGGAACTATTCAACGAATGTATGTTTTGAGCCCACTTTGCGAAGTGGCATATCATGTTTTTAAGCCCACCTGAGGTGGCAAATCCGCGTTTTAGCCCACTTGAGGGTGGCAACTTCAAACCATTTTCGAAAACAAACATGAGTTGTTTTGTTCCAATTCTTGCGATTTAGTCTATACTTGCTTGTGTGAGCGTCACGTAGTAAAGTTAGCTAATAACCGAAATAAGAATACATGTGTTTATAAAACAACATATCATGCTTAGTAGAGGCCGATCCTTTTATCGGAAAAGCGGGGGTGCTCATTTCATGACCTTCCCCCCTCGTACCCAAGTTCCCGAGCCGAGGCAACTTTGGTGATGACGGACACGTGGCCTTTGGTACGAGTCGGGGTTTCCTAAATTTTTCCAAAATAAAATAATTAGGTGTTGACTCTGTAATCTGGCAAAGCAATCCATTTTTGGCGTTTTTTGATTCAAAATCAATTTTCCAAAATGATTTGCCGGATTTGGACTCTTTGGTGTTTATCAGTCTCACATTGCACTTTGTGAGATTAGATTCAGAACCGTGATAGGAGTCCGAACTGTAAGACAAATTCGAGCCTCTCCGAAAGGGTGGGCACAAAGAAAGTTGAGTCTACATTCACTTTTTCCTTTTTTTCCCGATGTGGGATTGTAAAATAAAAGTCAAATACAAGTTAACTAACGAAGATTTTCTTAATTGTTTAAAATTAAGAAAATTTAATAATTTATATAAATTGGAACATAAGATTCACTTTATGTAAATGAAACAATTCAATTTTTTCTTTTTTCCCCGATTTGGGATTGTAAAATAAAAGGCAAATGAAAGCTAGCTAATGAGAATTTTCTTAATTATTTAAAATTAAGAAAATTCAATAATTTTAGAATGAGGGTTTGGAGTTTCTAGAAGGTTTCTCCCTCAAAACCCCCTTTATAGGATTCAGTTTATATAAGTGAAATAACTCACTTTTTCTTTATTTATATAAGTGAAACAACTCACTTTTTCTTTCTTTTCTCAATGTGGGATTGTAATTATTTTAAAGTTAAATATTATGAGAGTTTCAAAATCTGTAACGCCCTTAAAATAAAATATAGGTAAATCATTCATAAGATCCTTAAACATAGAAGAGATGTTATATTTTCATTCATCACAGTCTTCTTTACAAAAGATATTACAGATTATCAACAAAACAAATGCCCTACGGGCTTACAACTTTCCAAGTCAACACTTGGTTACAACAAAAGAAAAGTTCTAACTCTATTACACGTAAAGCCCTCGGCTTGAATTTACATTGAATGCAAACACAATATGCAAAAAGAAGCCTTCAGCCCCTAGACCTCCCAAGCTATGTCCTTGGAGGCAGCATGTCACCTGTACCTGAAAATGGTGTCCCAAGTAGTGTGAGCCAAAGCCCAGTAGAGATAATATATGAGAATCAACTAAGACATGAGCATCAGATAAAGGTGCAACATTCTTAACCACTATGTATTCTTTTCAAGATCAGTTAATATAAATAGTCAATACGTCATGTCATTTCCATTTTTCCCATGTCAGGTAAATCAATTTGTCAAGTTCATTATCATCAAAACAACCAATATGAGACTATAACTCAATGGTTCACAATTCAATACATTCATCACTTCAACACTTCAATATTTTGCCATTTTACGGAACGACGTCCGAGGGAACCAGCATCCATACATATATAAAAGATTTCGGGACTTTCACCCTAGACACTCCGGCCAACTTAATTATCAATGGGGTCCATCCCCTATTTCCTCCCACATAATGGAGTACATCTCCTATCTCCTCCCAAATAAAGATACATATACAATGTATTCAAACACGTCACATACAATGACCAACCAAATCACATATTCAATGGTTTAATCCAATCGTCAGATTCAATGATATAATCCAATTGATTAGTTCCAATTTGCCGCATCATCATGCATTTTCTATAACAATCATAGCTATCCTCCACCGATAGCCCAAAACAGATATTTCTAAATAGATAAATAAATCTGTCAACAGATAAATTATCAACTTTTCATAGGTGTGTGATTTATCAAATCTAACTACACCATTCAATCACATTTTCCCCCAATTTCATAATTCCCAAACCAATTTCATTGTTTACATAAATAGTTATTTCAACTCAACTTAGGGCCATATTTCCCCTACTCCAAGACATCAACCTATAGGTATAAATCCCACCATTTATACAAAATGACAAATATCTAGGTTAAAACTCATATTAACGAGCAGAACATCCCTACCTCAAGTGTAGAAGTTCAAAGGAGAAGAAGAGAGAAACCCAAAGATGCTCCAAATCCCACATTTTTTGGATCAAAAGGAAGCCCACGCAATGCTCTAGCTTTTTAACAAAGGGAGTAGGGTAGAATGACCCTAGAACATGGAGTATTTGTAGAGAGAATTTTAGAGAGAGGGACTGCCGATCTAGGGTTTTGAAGAAGGAAGAAGGTCAAAAATGGTGTAATTCGTCTCTGCTGCAAACTGATATATGCGAAGCTCGCTCGAGCGAAGGACTTGTCGCTCAAGCAACCAAACTCAACAAGTTGACTCGCTCGAGCGCAAGAAGTGTCGCTCGAGCGCACAATGCAAAGCTTCAGGTCTGCCACAAAGGCATACGTATGCTCGAGCGCAAGAAGTCTCGCTTGAGCAAAGAAATGATTCCACAAGGCTTGCTCGAGCGCAAGAACTCTCGCTTTGCGAAGAACACCAACCTTTAGGTCTCATAGAGACGCAGACGCACGCTTGAGCGCAAGAAACCTCGCTCGAGCGAAGGGACAAATAACACAAGCCTCGCTCGAGCGCAAGAAAACTTGCTCAAGCAAAAGCTGCGTCTAAAAAGAAAACTAAAGACCCTCAATCCTCGCTCGAGCTCAAGAACCCTCGCTCGAGCGAAGAAGCAAATACCCAAGGCTCGCTCGAGCGCATAAAGCCTCGCTCGAGCGAAGAAGCCAAAATTTGGAAAACAACCACTTGCACTAACTCAACACCAACCTGTTCCAAACTTACCCAACACAACCCAAAACTCAATTTCAAAGAATTAAACGGAGGAAACAAGACATAGCTGACAATATACCACCACGGAACCCGAGTCTGGAACACAATAAAGGTCAGGGTAAAACCTGGAGCGCTATAAAATCTCATACAAAATTATTTTTAAAATCAAAACATTTATGTGAGATTGTAAGGTAAAAGTTAAATGAAAGCTAGCCAATTGCTTAGAATTAAGAAGAAAAAAAAATGAGTATGAGATATTAATCATAAGGTTTTTCACTAAAAATCTCCTTTTGGTTATGTAAATGGGAGCATAAGATTCACTTTATGTAAGTGAAACAATTCTCTTTTTCTTTCTTTTTTCGATGTGGGATTGTAAAATAAAAAATAAATGAAAGCTGGCCAATGGAAATTTTATTAATTGTTTAAAATTAAGAAAATTCAATTATTTTAGAATAAGGGTTTGGAGCTCTTAGAAGGCTTCTTTCTAAGACTCCATTTCCCTTATATATTATATAGATAGAATATATAGTGAAACAAACTTTGCTTTTTCTTCTTCTCCTGGTGTGGGATAATAAAATAAATCATAAATTAATTAGAGTTTTATTTTTATATGGTTAAATAGAAGTTAACCAACGAAATTTTTTTTAATTGTTTAAAATTAATAAAATCACCATGAGAAATAGCAATTAAACCGGCGAATCAGTCAAACCCAAAAATGGTTCAACCTTATTGGTTAGGTCAAATGACTAGCCAACTTATACAAAAATTAATTAATTAAAATTTTTAAATGTTATTTTAGTTTTAAAATTTGAACTGTCTTGAATTGAAGTATACACAATACTACACTATTAAGATTCACTTTATATTAGTGAAACAACTCACTTTTCTTTTTCTTTTTCTTTTTTTCTTTTTTTGATGTGGGATTATAAAATAAAAGTTAACAATTATTTGGAAGGAAAGTTTTTTTTTAATCAAGCAATCTTAGTCTTTCAATCTTTAAGCAGATCAATCTTTAGTTTATTTTGATTCAAACAAATCTAATCAATATATTCTGATAAAATTGCTAAAATTGCGGTTAAACTAACAAATCAATCAAATCAAAAATGATTTAGCCTAATCGGCTTGGTCATAATTAATTAATTAAAACTTTTAAAATTTAAACTATATTGAATTGAAACATGCACAACACTACAATATTAAATGGGATGGCAATATATGATTCACTTTATATGAGTAAAATTACTCACTTTTTTTTTCTTCTTTTCCCGATGTGGGATTATCAAATAAAAGTTAACAAATGGAGATTTTCTTAATTAAGAAAATCAAAAAAATTAGTATGAGATATTGAAACTCTCACAAGGCTCCTAAAAATCTCATTTTTCTTATATAATATATTTGTTGTAATAATCCTCCCTATTTGGAGGTTGTGTCCTTTCTTTGTGAGGGTTTTTCTCCTCCTCTATGGAGACTAGGATTATTTCTTCTATGAAAGTTTGGTATCTCCTTATGAGATTTTTTCTTACCACTGTACGAGATTAATATGATTTTTTTTCAATTTTGCAATGAAGATTTTCTTCCCCGGTAAAGTGAGGCATTTTAGTTGAAAGGTCCTTAACAGATAGAAGTAAGTCCTTTGTAAAAATCCACAAGCTAAGTGAAGCTTGGTGGTGCATTGATTCATATTGAAGAAATTCTCATGGAGGCATCTTCAGGAGTGGACGTAGGCCAATGAGTCGAACCATTATAAATCCTTGTGTTTGAGCTCTTCTTTCCTTCTCCTTTATTTTCTGTGTATTAATGTTGCAAATACCATGATTAGGTAGCCGAGCCTATTTAGTTGCATTATTGCATGTGTTGCATTAGGCATCTTGTATAGTTAGGATCATGCATATTTCTAACTAGCTTTTGTTTTGGCTTGGAGTACACTGTAAGTTTTACGCTTTAGCATACTTGCATGAGTGTGAGTGTTTCCATGATAGCATGCTTGCTATGAGGCTATTTGCTTATTTGATAAACTGCATGAATGCTTGTGGATGAAGGCTTTGTTGTTTGATTTGGAACTATTCAACGAATGTATGTTTTGAGCCCACTTTGCGAAGTGGCAAATCATGTTTTTAAGCCCACCTGAGGTGGCAAATCTGCGTTTTAGCCCACTTGAGGGTGGCAACTTCAAACCATTTTCGAAAACAAACATGAGTTGTTTTGTTCCAATTCTTGCGATTTAGTCTAGACTTGCTTGTGTGAGCGTCACGTAGTAAAGTTAGTTAATAACCAAAATAAGAATACATGTGTTTATAAAACAACATATCATGCTTAGTAGAGGCCGATCCTTTGATCGGAAAAGCGGGGGTGCTCATTTCATGACCTTCCCCCCCTCGTACCCAAGTTCCCGAGCCGTGGCAACTTTGGTGATGACGGACACGTGGCCTTTGGTACGAGTCGGGGTTTCCTAAATTTTCCCAAAATAAAATAATTAGGTGTTGACTTTGTAATCTGGCAAAGCAGTCCATTTTTGGCGTTTTTTGATTCAAAATCAATTTTCCAAAACGATTTGCCGGATTTGGACTCTTTGGTGTTTATCAGTCTCACATTGCACTTTGTGAGATTAGATTCAGAACCGTAATAGGAGTCCGAACTATAAGACAAATTCGAGCCTCTCCGAAAGGGTGGGCACGAAGAAAGTCGAGTCTACATTCACTTTTTCCTTTTTTTCCCGATGTGGGATTGTAAAATAAAGGTCAAATACAAGCTAACTAATGGAGATTTTCTTAATTGTTTAAAATTAAGAAAATTCAATAATTTATATAAATTGGAACATAAGATTTATTTTATGTAAATGAAACAATTCAATTTTTTCTTTTTTCCCTGATTTGGGATTGTAAAATAAAAGGCAAATGAAAGCTAGCTAATGAGAATTTTCTTAATTATTTAAAATTAAGAAGATTCAATAATTTTAGAATGAGGGTTTGGAGTTTCTAGAAGGCTTCTCCCTCAAAACCCCCTTTATAAGATTCAGTTTACATAAGTGAAATAACTCACTTTTTCTTTATTTATATAAGTGAAACAACTCACTTTTTCTTTCTTTTCTCAATGTGGGATTATAATTATTTTAAAGTTAAATATTATGAGAGTTTCAAAATCTGTAACGCCCTTAAAATAAAATATAGGTAAATCATTCATAAGATCCTTAAGCATAGAAGAGATGTTATATTTTCATTCATCAGAGTCTTCTTTACAAAAGATATTACAGATTATCAACAAAACAAATGCCCTACGGGCTTACAACTTTCCAAGTCAACACTTGGTTACAACAAAAGAAGAGTTCTAACTCTATTACACGTAAAGCCCTCGGCTTGAATTTACATTGAACGCAAACACAATATGCAAAAAGAAGCCTTCAGCCCCTAGACCTCCCAAGCTATGTCCTTGAAGGCAGCATGTCACCTGTACCTGAAAATGGTGTCCCAAGTAGTGTGAGCCAAAGCCCAGTAGAGATAATATATGAGAATCAACTAAGACATGAGCATCAGATAAAGGTGCAACATTCTTAACCACTATGTATTCTTTTCAAGATCAGTTAATATAAATAGTCAATACGTCATGTCATTTCCATTTTTCCCATGTCAGGTAAATCAATTTGTCAAGTTCATTATCATCAAAACAACCAATATGAGACTATAACTCAATGGTTCACAATTCAATACATTCATCACTTCAACACTTCAATATTTTGCCATTTTACGGAACGACGTCCGAGGGAACCAGCATCCATACATATATAAAAGATTTCGGGACTTTCACCCTAGACACTCCGGCCAACTTAATTATCAATGGGGTCCATCCCCTATTTCCTCCCACATAATGGAGTACATCTCCTATCTCCTCCCAAATAAAGATACATATACAATGTATTCAAACACGTCACATACAATGACCAACCAAATCACATATTCAATGGTTTAATCCAATCGTCAGATTCAATGATATAATCCAATTGATTAGTTCCAATTTGCCGCATCATCATGCATTTTCTATAACAATCATAGTTATCCTCCACCGATAGCCCAAAACAAATATTTCTAAATAGATAAATAAATCTATCAACAGATAAATTATCAACTTTTCATAGGTGTGTGATTTATCAAATCTAACTACACCATTCAATCACATTTTCCCCCAATTTCATAATTCCCAAACCAATTTCATTGTTTACATAAATAGTTATTTCAACTCAACTTAGGGCCATATTTCCCCTACTCCAAGACATCAACCTATAGGTATAAATCCCACCATTTATACAAAATGACAAATATCTAGGTTAAAACTCATATTAACGAGCAGAACATCCCTACCTCAAGTGTAGAAGTTCAAAGGAGAAGAAGAGAGAAACCCAAAGATGCTCCAAATCCCACATTTTTTGGATCAAAAGGAAGCCCACGCAATGCTCTAGCTTTTTAACAAAGGGAGTAGGGTAGAATGACCCTAGAACATGGAGTATTTGTAGAGAGAATTTTAGAGAGAGGGACTGCCGATCTAGGGTTTTGAAGAAGGAAGAAGGTCAAAAATGGTGTAATTCGTCTCTGCTGCAAACTGATATATGCGAAGCTCGCTCAAGCGAAGGACTTGTCGCTTAAGAAACCAAACTCAACAAGTTGACTCGCTCGAGCGCAAGAAGTGTCGCTTGAGCGCACAATGCAAAGCTTCAGGTCTGCCACAAAGGCATACGTATGCTCGAGCGCAAGAAGTCTCGCTTGAGCGAAGAAATGATTCCACAAGGCTTGCTCGAGCGCAAGAACTCTCGCTTTGCGAAGAACACCAACCTTTAGGTCTCATAGAGACGCAGACGCACGCTTGAGCGCAAGAAACCTCGCTCGAGCGAAGGGACAAATAACACAAGCCTCGCTCGAGCGCAAGAAAACTTGCTCAAGCAAAAGCTGCGTCTGAAAAGAAAACTAAAGACCCTCAATCCTCGCTCGAGCTCAAGAACCCTCGCTCAAGCGAAGAAGCAAATACCCAAGGCTCGCTCGAGCGCAAAAAGCCTCACTCGAGCGAAGAAGCCAAAATCTGGGAAACAACCACTTGCACTAACTCAACACCAACCTGTGCCAAACTTACCCAACACAACCCAAAACTCAATTTCAAAGAATTAAACGGAGGAAACAAGACATAGCCGACAATATACCACCACGGAACCCGAGTCTGGAACACAATAAAGGTCAGGATAAAACCTGGAGCACTATAAAATCTCATACAAAATTATTTTTAAAATCAAAACGTCTATGTGAGATTGTAAAGTAAAAGTTAAATGAAAGCCAGCCAATTGCTTAGAATTAAGAAGAAGAAAAAAATGAGTATGAGATATTAATCATAAGGTTTTTCACTAAAAATCTCCTTTTGGTTATATAAATGGGAGCATAAGATTCACTTTATGTAAGTGAAACAATTCTCTTTTTCTTTCTTTTTTCGATATGGGATTGTAAAATAAAAAATAAATGAAAACTGGCCAATGGAAATTTTATTAATTGTTTAAAATTAAGAAAATTCAATTATTTTAGAATAAGGGTTTGGAGCTCTTAGAAGGCTTCTTTCTAAAACTCCATTTCCCTTATATATTATATAGATAGAATATATAGTGAAACAAACTTTGCTTTTTCTTCTTCTCCTGGTGTGGGATTATAAAATAAATCATAAATTAATTAGAGTTTTATTTTTATATGGTTAAATAGAAGTTAACCAACGAATTTTTTTTTAATTGTTTAAAATTAATAAAATCACCATGAGAAATAGCAATTAACCCGGCGAATCAGTCAAACCCAAAAATGGTTCAACCTTATTGGTTAGGTCAAATGACTAGCCAACTTATACAAAAATTAATTAATTAAAATTTTTAAATGTTATTTTAGTTTTAAAATTTGAACTGTCTTGAATTGAAGTATACACAATACTACACTATTAAGATTCACTTTATATTAGTGAAACAACTCACTTTTCTTTTTCTTTTTCTTTTTTTCTTTTTTTGATGTGGGATTATAAAATAAAAGTTAACAATTATTTGGAAGGAAAGTTTATTTTTAATCAAGCAATCTTAGTCTTTCAATCTTTAAGCAGATCAATCTTTAGTTTATTTTGATTCAAACAAATCTAATCAATATATTCTGATAAAATTGCTAAAATTGCGGTTAAACTAACAAATCAATCAAATCAAAAATGATTTAGCCTAATCGGCTTGGTCATAATTAATTAATTAAAACTTTTAAAATTTAAACTATATTGAATTGAAACATGCACAACACTACAATATTAAATGGGATGGCAATATATGATTCACTTTATATGAGTAAAATTACTCACTTTTTTTTTCTTCTTTTCCCGATGTGGGATTATCAAATAAAAGTTAGCCAATGGAGATTTTCTTAATTATTTAAAATTAAAAAAAAATCAAGAAAATTATTATGAGATATTGAAACTCTCACAAGACTCCTCACTAAATGGGATGAGAGTATAAGATTTCCTTTTTTCGATGTGGGATTAACAAATAAAAGCTAGCCAATGAAGATTTTCTTAATTGTTTAAAATTAAGAAAATCAAGAAAATTAGTATGAGATATTGAACCTCCCACAAGGCTCCTCACTAAAAACCTCCTTCAAGAAAATTAGTATGAGATATTAAAACTCTCACTAGGCTCCTTACTAAATGAGATGAGAGTATAAGATTCCATTTATATGAGTAAAATAACTCTCTTTCCCCCCCTCCCCTTTATCTTCCTGATGTGGGATTATCAAATAAAAGTTAACCAATGGAGATTTTCTTAATTAAGAAAATCAAGAAAATTAGTACGAGATATTGAAACTCTCACAAGGCTTCTCACTAAAAACCTCATTTTTCTTATATAATATATTTGTTGTAATAATCCTCCCTATTTGGAGGTTGTGTCCTTTCTTTGTGAGGGTTTTTCTCCTCCTCTATGGAGGCTAGGATTATTTCTTCTATGAAAGTTTGGTATCTCCTTATGAGATTTTTTCTTACCACTGTACGAGATTAATATGATTTTTTTTTTAATTTTGCAATGAAGATTTTCTTCCCCGGTAAAGTGAGGTATTTTAGTTGAAAGGTCCTCAACAGATAGAAGTAAGTCCTTTGCAAAAATCCACAAGCTAAGTGAAGCTTGGTGGTGCATTGATTCATATTGAAGAAATTCTCATGGAGGCATCTTCAGGAGTGGACGTAGGCCGATGAGCCGAACCATTATAAATCCTTGTGTTTGAGCTCTTCTTTCCTTCTCCTTTATTTTCTGTGTATTAATTGATTATCTGCTGCATTTACTTACTTAGTCATTTGAAATCTATTTTTTGGTCATATTTTTTTAATTACTCAATTCACCCCCCTCTTGGGTTGCCTTCCTGTGTAACAATTGATATCAGAGCCTCGTCTCTAGTATTGTGACTTATTCGTCTTAGAATGATCTATGGCAACCCCTAGCTCCTCTCTTCCTGAAGGTCAAGCCTTAAATAGACGACCCTTTTTCAATGGCACAAATTTTAATTGTTGAAAAACCCATATGATTATGCATATCCAAACTATCGACTATAAGGTGTGGAAAATCATCTGTGATGGTCCCAAAGTTCCCACCAAAACATAGATGGTCTGATAGTTCCTGAACTTAAGAGTGAATGGACTAGTGTTGATTACAAAGATATTTAAGCCAATGTCAAAGCTGTTAATATGTTGTATTGTGCACTTGATGTTACTGAGTTCAACAGAATATGCACTTGCACAACAACAAAAGAAATTTGGAATAAACTTATTATAACTCATGAGGGAACTACTCAAGTCAAAGAGTCTAGATTTAGTTTGCTTGTTCACAACTATGAGCTCTTCAAGATGAAACCTGATGAAAATATATCTCAAATGTTCACCCGCTTTACAGATATTATAAATAGTCTAAAATCTCTTGAGAAGACTTATACTAATGCAGAAGTTGTCAAAAAAGTCCTCAGGTCATTGCCAAAAAATTGGGAAAACAAAGTTATTACAATGATAGAAGCAACGGACTTATCAACATTAAGACTTGATGAGTTAATGAGATCTCTCCTAATCCATGAGCTCACTATGTAAGAAGGAAAAGAAGAAGAAGACTAGAATAAGAAGAAATGAATAGCCTTCAAGTCTACCTCAAAATTTCAAGAGGAAAAAGAAGATGCTTCAAAGGAAGATGAATAAATGACATTCATTACCAAGAGGTTCAAAAGGTTTGTAAAAAAAGAAACAAGATGTAAGGAAGTTCTTTAGAAACGACTTCAACAAAGATTTTCTAAAAGGTGAAAATCATAAAAAATCTGAAGTTACCTGCTATGAATGCAACAAATTGGGACACTACAAATTGAAATGTCCGGAGCTCAAGAAACAATTCAAGAAGGACAAGAAGAAAGCCATGATTGGAGCATGAGGAGAAGACAGCGACGACAACGACTCAGAAACTGAAATTTGCAAAAATGAAGTTGCTAATCTATGCTTGATGGCACTTGAAGATGAAAATGATCTAAACAATGAATCCTTTACTTTTGATGAATCACAAAATGCCTTTGATAAATTGCATGCTGAATTTAAAAAATTGAGTGTGAAAAGTAATTGTCAAAAGAAAATGATTTCGAGTTTATCATAAGAAAAGGAATCCCTGACTTCTAAGATCAATACTTTAGAAAATGAAGTCTTAACAATGGAAAAGGAAAAAGAATTTTAAACTGAAAAAGAATCTTCCATTTTTGAAAAGAAAGTAGATGATTTGCAAAAAGAAAATGAAATTCTTAAAAAGGAGAAAATTGTTTTAAATGATAACATAGAAGATTTAAAAAATGTTCTTTCGAAATTTACTCAAAGGTAGATACCTTAGATAAAATTCTCAAAAGTCAAACTTAAACCTATGAAAGAATGAGGATTGGATATAAACCTTTTTCAGAAGCATAAAAATTCAAAAAAACCTTTGTTCATGCTTCATCTAATCACTCTAATCTCACATATCATTATTGTGGGAACAAATGTCACATCTCTCCTTCATGTCCTCTTAAGAGAAACTCATTTGTTAGAATGAAATAGGAGTCGGTTCCCAAAAACACTTCAAATCCTAACTCTTATGGACCCAAGAAAGAATGGGTACCAAAAGGCCAACAAAAATCTGATTTTGGCAGGTGTGCTTTACGTCAAAATCCAGCAACAACCGATGGTACCTCGACAGTGCATGCTCAAGGCACACGACCGGCGATAAAGTAATGTTCTCAACCCTTAAATCCAAAGAAGGAGGTCACGTAACCTTCAGAGACAATAGCAAGGGAAAAATCATTGGCGTAGGTAGTGTTAGTAAAGCTTCTTCACCCATTATCGAGAATGTGTTGCTTGTTGAAGGATTGAAACATAACTTGCTTGGTATTAGCCAAACGTATGATAAAGAAAATCATGTCACATTTGAAAAATCTCACTACACCATTAAAAATTCCACTGATAATAAAGTGCTTTTTGTTGGTCACAGGCATGAAAATGTGTATGTATTTGATTTGAATAGTTTATCTCCTAATCATGATGTTAAGTGCTTATCTGCTATTAACGAATCTGGTTGGTTATGGCATAGAATGTTAGGACATGCTCATATGGACTTGCTTTCAAAACTTTCAAAATTTGATTTAGTTATTGTTTTACCAAAAATTGATTTTGAAAAAGATAGACTTTGCGATTCTTGTCAACAAGGAAAACAAACAAGAGTTTCTTCCAAATCCAAAAATATTATTTCCACATCTAGACCTCTTCAATTGCTACATATTGACTTGTTTGGACCATCTAGAACTTTAAGTCTTAATGGTAAATCTTATTGTCTTGTTTGTGTGGATGATTATACTAGATTTACTTGGGTGATTTTGGGTGGCTTTCTTGGTACACAAAAGTGATACTTTCTCTGCATTTTCAACTCTTTGTAAATGTATTCAAAATGTGACCAGTCTTGCTATTTGTAGCATAGAAGTGATCATGGTAGAGAATTTGATAATGACGAGTTTATTCTATTTTGTAATGAGCATGGCATTGATCATAATTTTTCTGCTCCTCGAACTCCTCAACAAAATGGTGTGGTAGAAGGGAAAAATAGAGTTCTTGAGGAAATGGCTCGTACTATGCTTTGTGAAAATGATTTGCCGAGATATTTTTGGGCGGAAGCTGTTAATATAGCTTGCTATGTTATTAATCGTGCCATGATTAGACTCATACTTAAAAAAACACCATATGAATTGTGGAAAGGTAGAAAACCCAACATTGGTCATTTGCATGCATTTGGTTGTAAATGTTTTGTACTCAATAACAATAAAGAAAATCTTAGGAAGTTTAATGTTAAATCTGATGAAGCTGTGTTTCTTGGCTATGCAAATTCTAGTAAAGTTGATCATGTCTTTAATAAAAGAACTTTACTCGTTGAAGAATTTGTACACATTGCTTTTGATGAATCTAACTATTATGCTTCCAAGAATATTGTTAGTGATGATGTTGCAGATTCTAATCCAAGAATAGAAGGCATTTACTTATTAGAAAATGATAAACTTCATTATTCAGAACCCAATGTTGAAGTCTCAATGGAAGATCTCCGAAAAGAGCATGCCCATCCAGCGAAGGAAAATGATCTACCCAAAGAATAAAAGTATGCTCATGGACATCCCAAAGATCTCATTATACGAGATGTCACACAAGGTGTAAGAACTTGTTCTTTTATTCATAATGTTTGTGGTAATTTAGCTTTTATTTCTTAAATTGAGCCAAAAAAAATTTCTGAGGCTGAACATGATGAAAACTAGATTTTTGCTATGCAAGAAGGGTTAAATCAGTTTGAAAGAAATGAAGTTTGTTTTTTGACTCCTTGTCCTAAGGATCATTTCGTATTGGAACTAAATGGGTTTTTCAATACAAAATGGATAAATCCAGTGTTGTTACTCGAAACAAAGCTAGACTTGTAGCCCAAGGTTATAACCAAGAAGAGGGCATCGATTTTGATGAAACTTTTGCACCCGTTACTCGTCTTGAAGCCATTCGCATGTTGCTTGCATTTGCATGTTTTAAAGATTTTAAACTTTTCCAAATGGATGTGAAAAGTTCTTTTCTAAAATGTTTCATTTCGGAGTAAGTGTATGTTGAACAACCTCCCAGTTTTGAAAATCACAAACACCCGGACCACATTTTTAAACTTTCAAAAGCTTTGTATAGTTTGAAACAAGCTCCTAGAGCTTGGTATGAACGCTTGAGAAATTTTCTTATTGAAAAAGATTTTTCTCGTTGCAAAATTGATACCACTCTCTTTATAAAAACCAAAAATAATGATATGCTTATTGTTCAAATTTATGTTGATGATACCATATTCGGTGCTACTAATGAATCTTTGTGCAAGGATTTTGCTAAGGATATGTAGGGTGAATTTGAAATGAGTATGATGGAAGAGTTGACATACTTTCTCGGATTACAAATAAAACAAACCCAAGATGGAATCCATTTATCTCAAGCCAAATATATCAAGGATCTCCTCAGAAGGTTTGAAATGGACTTTTCCAAACCTGCAGTAACTCCCATGAGCACATCGATTAAAATCGACAAAGATGAGCAAGGTAAATAGGTAAATGAAAAGAAATATCGAGGCATGATTGGTTCCTTACTCTATCTAACTGCTAGTAGACCTGATATCATGTTTAGTATTTGTATGTGTACACGTTTTCAATCTGCTCCGAAAGAATCACACGTCACCGCAGTAAAATGCATTTTTAGATATCTTGTTGGTACTCCACATGGGTCTTTGGTACCCTAAAACAAATGCTTTTGATCTTTATGGCTACTTGGATATTGACTTTGTGGGATGTAAACTTGACCGAAAATGCACTAGTGGCACTTGTCATTTCCTTGGAAACTCACTCGCTTCATGGTTTTGCAAAAAAAAAAAAATTATGTTGCTTTATCAACTGCTGAAGCAGAATACATTGTTGCCATTAGTTGTTGTACTCAAATGCTTTGGATGAAACAACTGCTTCTTGATTTTGGATTTCACTTTGATCACATTCCTATTAAATGCGATAACACTAGTGCCATTAATCTTTCAAAAAATCCAATACAGCATTCGCGCACTAAACACATTGAAATAAGGCATCACTTTCTATGAGATCATATACTTAAAGGTGACATTGAACTCGAATTTGTGCCTACAAACCAACAATTGGCTAATATTTTTACCAAGCCTCTCAATGAGGAACAATTCTACTTTATTCGAACTGAGCTTGGCATGTTAAATATTTCTATGCAATGTTGAAATATGTGTTCCTATGCTTCAATGTGAAATTTTCTTTGAAAAACATTAGATTTGGTCTTTCAGGACCCTTTAGGGTCGACCCCCTGCTCTATAGGGTCGACACCTTGTGAACTTGCTTCGTCTTTTTTATTGTTAAGGGTCGACACCCTTCTTTGCTGGTGTCGACACCAGTTGGTTTTTGGTTCACTGCTTTTTAGGGTCGACACCTCTCTTCGAAGGTGTTGACACCTGAGGATTCTGCTTTTTAATGTCGACCTCTCTTTATCTTAAGGGTTGACACCTGCCTTTGGCTAAGGCTTTGTCGCGCGACCTCTTCAACTTTTAATGGTTGACCCCTCTCTTCACGAGGGTTGACACCTTCTCGAGGGTATATATACCCAGTGACCCTTCTTTTTTCTCTTCCGACACCACTCAAAATCCTAGCCCTAGTCCTTTTCCTATTCCAGCAACTCCCACCGTCAATTCCCATTCCAATCTTCATTTGTTTATCTCGTGACATCTTTTCTTCATCATTCATGGATCCAAAAGCCTCTCCCTCTTATCCAACAAGGAAACGACCTTGCACCTTTACCTCTTCCACCGCCATCGTTGCGACTCCTTATGTTCTTTGATTCAAGAACAATGATTGCAAATCTGTCTTCAACAAAAACTTTAATATGCGTAAGGTACTCTTTGGTTACACTATTGACATTGCCTTCCTTGAAAAACATTTCATTCTTGTCAAAGCGTGGTTTGATAATAAAAAATGGTCTTCTCTTTTAAAACTTGACTGTGATGTTTATCCCACCCTTATTAAAGAGTTCTTTGTCAATCTCTCATATGATGAGGAATCTTTTCCTCATACATTAGACTGTTTTGTAAAAGGTGTCTCTCTCAGTCTGAAACCCTCTGTTATTAACTTCATTTTAAAAAACCACAAATGATGGTCATAGAGTCACTCCATTTGTTGCCATTAAACCTCCAACCTATTCTCATCTCACTGGTCTCCAATTTTTAATAAATAACCCTGACCTAGATCATCATATTAATATCTCTAGCAAGGATCTTGCCCTTGAAATGAGACTTTTACATCATATTTTCACACACAGTATCATTCCTCGGTCAGGTTGTTTTGATGCTGTTACTTATGGTTACACATATCCTGTCTAGGCCTTATCCACTGGTTTTCTCACAGATTTTGGGTTTTTGGTGTGTCATTGTATTATCAATGTACACAAACAAAACAATCAAGCCCTTCCTTATGGGATGATTTTTACAAAAGTTTTCAAACATTTTAAAATCGATCTTAAAAGTGAGGAAAAAGTTCCAAGAGATCCTTCTTGTTATGGGTCTGAAACACTAAGCCACATGGGGTATTCCTTGATCAACAATGTCTGGACGAAGACCAAAAAAAACCTGGTTCTTCCCATAGTCTCTCTACTCCTGGCTCTACCCTTCCCAGTCCTTTTTCCCTTCATTTCTCTACCCCTAGTCCTTCTACTCCACCACTTCCATCTGACCTCTCCTTTCTTTCTCTCAAAATAGATCATCTTGACTCCCTGGTTCAAGGTCCTTTATTGGATTGGGATTGCTGCACTGAATTCGAGGCTTAACAACCTTACTTATGATTTTTACAAAAGTTTTCAAACATTTTAAAATCGATCTTAAAAGTGAGGAAAAAGTTCCAAGAGATCCTTCTTGTTATAGGTCTGAAACACTGAGCCACATGGGGTATTCCTTGATCAACAATGTCTGGACGAAGACCAAAAAAAACCTGGTTCTTCCCCTAGTCTCTCTACTCCTGGCTCTACCCTTCCCAGTCATTTTTCCCTTCATTTCTCTATCCCTGGTCCTTCTACTCCACCACCTCCATCTGAACTCTCCTTTCTTTCTCTCAAAATAGATCATCTTGACTCCCTGGTTCAAGGTCCTTTATTGGATTGGGATTGCTGCACTGAATTCGAGGCTTAACAACCTTACCTTGCATTTCCTAATGCCCTCAAAATAAATAACATTCCATCATCATCCCACTATGCTCCTACTTTATCCTCCTCTGCCATGGAACAAAAGATGGATCAGTTGGCCTCCATGGTCCAACAACTTCTCTCTCAGTAAGCAGAGATGCAACATGTTATTGATCGAATAAAGATCCAGCAGGCCCTGGCTATTGAAGTTTCCAAAACAAGTGTGGAAAACATGGTGATTGCAATGTATGGAATCAAAGACTCCAATGAAGAATTTCGCCAAATATTTCAGCAACGTTGGGATGACGATCTGGGTGAACAAATTCACAAATTCATGTTGTGGTTCGCACAAGGTTGGAAAGAAGAAACACCCCATTGGCCCCGCAATCCTCCCCGTTTCGCTAAGCTCTACCCACTCTTTTTTCTGATGACAAAGGGTAAGAAAAATGTTATATGTTATCTCCTTCATAACTAATAGTTTTTTGTAACTGATAGTTTTTTGAAACACCGAGAAAACTTTAGAACTTTTTAGATGCTGTCCTGTTATATATTTTGCACAGTTAGTATGTCACAAAAGGGAAGAAGAAATGATATATATGCGTGCTTTGGTAAAAACACTTTTTGGTTACACAAGTTGGGAAGTTGATACATTGTGGCAATCTTTATATGAATCTTGATATTTTTTTTATAGTATGAAATTTGTTGATATTTGTACTTAAGTGTTAGTTGTGATTGGTTGTAAATGTTTTTATATACACTAGCAACAACACACACACTTGAAGAGTTATGAAAATTGCTTTGTTAAAAAGAGCTTGTGATTTCATTCAATGAAAATAAAATGTAGAAATTGATTTTACTGATGAATGTTTTAGTGCATACTGATAGGGAAAGCTTGCTCTATATCAAGATTGCTTTATTGAAAATCTCCTTGACGTATATATTTCTCATTATTGTTTTGAAGTATCATTGTTTTGGCCATGAAGCCCTTTTTATAGGAGGAGTTTTCGATCTCAACTTCCAAATTATTTATTTTACAAAACTCCTTAAAAAACACTTCTTAATGCCTTTGTTTTGAAACTCAAACTTTGAAAACTTTTAATATATTTGTCATCATCAAAAAGGAGGAGATTGTTAGCCCTAAGGTTATTCAAATTTAAGTTCTTATTGATTTTGATTATTGATAAATATCTTGAACTTATTTTATTCAAAGTTTTCAAAATAATATTATACAATTGTGCTTCAATGTTTCTAAAAGATACATACTTCTATAGTGTTGTTTTCAAATAGTTTTTAGCCCCTCAAAACATGAAATTAGCACATGTACGCAAAACACTATTTATGCTTAAAACAGGTCCAAGGGTTGACACCAAGATAGCAAGGGTCGACACTAGAATGAAGTTCATAATGCCTAAGTGTTCCAGCTACAAGGGTCGACACCAAGACAGTAAGGGTCGACACTAAATTTTAGAACTCATTCCAGCTGCAAGGGTTGACACCAAGATAACAAGGGTCGACACCAAGACAGCAAGGGTCGACACTAAAATTCAGAACATAATCCAGCAGCAAGGGTTGACACCAAGACACCAAGACAGTAAAGGGTCGACACTAAATTTCAGAACACAATCTAGCAGCAAGGGTTGACACTAAAACTCAGCAAACAAAGTTCAGACCTCGAGTAAACAAAAAGGTTGACACCTAGTTACGAAAGGGTCGACACCAGGTACACCTAGAAAGTAATTCAGAGAAGAAAAGAGAGCAAAGGGTCGACACCCAATCTATAGGGGTTGACACCCATAAATCTGGGTTTAAAAAAAATCTAGCTACCCAATCAAATCTAGACTGACACAGCTCATTTCTTAGTCACTTTTTCTGATCTATGTGTAGAATAAGTCATCATACACCTATGCTCTGATCAATATAGCCAGAAGATATCTTCCATGATTTGCTCTAATGGCTAGAATATTCAAATCTGCTTCTCTCCAACAGCTAGAAGCCATTAATGCTATAAAGAAGAAGCTCTCCATGTTCAAAAGACACAACTCCTCAACACAAGAACACCAAAGCATTCAAAAGCTTTTAATGTACTTCGTTGTACTTCCATTGTTATATCTGAGTGAGTCTTAAATTCCCTTTGAGCTTACATTTTCATATCCATCTTTTGAGAGAAAAATTGTAAAAGAGGACAGTTGTACCACTGATTCATATTCCTTATTTTCTGAGTGAAACACTTGTAAAGTGAGGCATTCTAGTTGAGAGGTCCTCAACAGATAGAAGTAAATCCGTTATAAAAATCCACAAGCTAAGTAAAGCTTGGTGGTGCATTGATTCATAGTGAATAAATTCTCAAGGCGGTATCTTGAGAGTGGACGTAGGCCGGTGAGACGAACTACTATAAATCCTTGTGTTTGAGCTCTTCTTTCCTTCTCCTTTATTTTTCGTGTATTAATTGATTGTCTACTGCATTTACTCACTTAGTCATTTGAAATCTATTTTCTGGTCATATTTTTTTTAATTACCCAATTCACCCTCCTCTTGGGTTACCTTCCTGTGTAACACCGATCTAAAAATAAATAAATATCACACACAATTTTAAGGAGTGGATTTGATTTTTTTATTTTATTTTAAATAAGATAAAATTAACACGACAGAAAGATAGTTTTAACGTCATCTTCTCCAAACTCAAAATTAGATTAAGATGTTTATTAAAATTAAAGTAAATTAAAATATAATTAACAATTTATCTTAAAGATGAATTTAATTAATGATTGGTTTTAAAATATAGAATAAAATAAATAATATTTAAAATTTGATCTAAAATATAACTAAATAAAATTAGATTAAAAAGATAGATATTAAAATAAATAATTAAGAATTTAAAATTAATTGTGACTTAAAATATAATTAAATTAAAATTAGATTAAAAATTAAAGAATTGCAATAAATAATTAAAAAAATATGATTAATTGTGATTTAATTGAATTAATGTTATAAATTATAAATTGTTTATGAAATAGGACAGAGAAAGGAAAAAGAAAGTATAAGGGTTGAAAGTATTACAATAATTTCACACGTATATAGTTAACCGTTATGTTTTAGTCTAAAATCACATGGGTGAGGCTTTCTTACATTATTTGAACCATAAAAAGTAACGTATTCGGAGTTTAAGTCACAATGTATTCGTAGTTTAAATTACAAGAGGATAAAATAAATTTTACATTTTTTTTGTTGCGTGAATTTAGCTTTATGGATTTCTGTATTTTCTCTACAAACGTTACCGATGTTGAGAAATTTATTACAATAATTTCACACATATATAGTTAACCATTATGTTTTAGTCTAAAATCACATGGGTGAGGCTTTCTTACAATTAATATTCGAACCATAAAAAGTAACGTATTCGGAGTTTAAGTCCCAATGTATTCGTAGTTTAAATTACAAGAGGATAAAATAAATTTTACATTTTTTTTGTTGCGTGAATTTAGCTTTATGGATTTCTGTATTTTCTCTACAAACGTTACCGATGTTGAGAAATTTAGGAGAATTGAATATCTGATGAAAGAGTGATTATTTGGTTTAGTAAATTTTGTTACAAAAAATTTAAAAAATATACTTTTAGCGACAAATTTAAAAAATGTCCCTAATAAATAGTATACTTTTAGGAATAAAATAATTTCATCCATTTACTTATTGGGAGATTTACCAATAAATCCCAAAATGTAAACTTATGAACCAATTGGTCCCATTTTTATTCTAGTAAACCGTTTAGTCCTAAAAAATTCTGAGGGACGTAATTACCCTCATTTAGACACCACTCATCTCTCCCAGCATTCTCTCTCTCTCACATGGAGACCCAGCTACACACATATCTCCTCTCTCTAGCAGACATAAGATACCATGCACACAAAACACCATTAACACACACACCCAGCAGCCACACTCATACACACCATACACACACACACACACACACACAAAGCACACACCAAACCCAACTCTGTCTTCTCTTTCTAAGACACACCTCCATAGAGAAAGCGAGATGACATGTCCTTTTTTTTTACTCTGCCAAAAGAAACCCAAACGTCAATGATCACCCCCGATCAGGATTGGTCGGGAGGACCCTCCGACGGTCAAGTGAGAATATTGTTTGGCCATGAGAATTTGTATTTAAAAGAGGGTTCTTGGATTACCTCTAGTATGTCCTTTTTTGCTTCACCTATTTTTCCTTTTATAGTTTTCCTGACGTGAATCCCATTTATTGGATCAATATTTAATCTGAGGGATCTGTCCACTCCTGACACTGATCGGACAAGTGGTCAAGTTGCCTTTGACTTTGATCGTTGGATCATCTTCCTATAGGCAGCATAGATTATGTCAGATGCTAGTGGCTAGATTGCCAAGTGTTACGTTTGTTGGGTTAGGTTGATCAAACAGACTTACCGTCTAGTAGGCCTGATCTATACTCTTGTACTTATTGCTTTGATGTTTGTACCGTTGGGTGAAGATAAATCCGACGTTCCTCTTTCATTCTGCAGATCTCTTTTTTGAAGGAGATCTTTTACTCTTCATTGCTCTTTACGCTCCTAGCCACATGTCTTTGTACTGCCAACTATCTCTAATGGTCTCCATAGAAATTTATTTGGGCCTTCCCTTTCTTTTGGTCTGCTTTGCCCAATTACTTTAGGTTTGGGCCAATATTTTACCCTTCCACAACATTTATTTGAAATGCTGCCTTTTAAAAGGATTTATTGGTGAAAGTCTATATTTACGGAGATACAATATTACATTCAATAATTAATCTTTTTTGTTGATAAGACATGTTGAATTAGATTTTTGTGAGGTTTAGGATGTTAGGATAAAATTATATAATTTTTTTAGGAATCAAATTAAAATTATATAGATTTTCAAGGGACCAAAATAAAACTATATAAATTTTGTATAGGCCAAAATGCTTTTTTTTTTTTTATAATTATAAATACTTAAAATAGGATTGGCCAAATAATATTTTTTTGTGAAGTTTGGAGGGGGGTCACTGCCACCAAACTCTTTGCCTGGTCCATCTATATCCGGTAATTACTCAACTAAATTTTGTAATTGTCCAGGAGGAGAGAAAAATATAACATTTGACTATTGATCACTCCTTTAACTAGTAACTTTAATGATAAATTATACTCTCCTCTTTTGAGGTTTAAAAAACTATATATAATTACTATCATACTTTTGATATAATTACTAAAATAAATAAAAATAAGTATACATTTCAATAAAAAATAGATAACAATATTTGTTTTTCCCCCCTATTTATACAATTGACAAAAATTTGATGAAAGTGACGTAAATCAGAACCTCAAAATAGATTGCAAACACAGATCAACTGAATATTTAGTCATTGATATTTATTGATTATGATTATTCAATGATAGTAAGATCTGTATTATGTCTTCATTCCAACCCACTGTAAAAGTTGTGAAAGTGATTGAAAATGATGGGTCCTTTCTTACTTGGTTAAAAACGCAACTTCTTCATACGCATATGCTCATTAACATTGCACTAAAGCATTGCACTACAAAATAAAAATATAGAAAGTGACACAAACAGGTGTTGATCACCAAATAAAGAAAATGTGTATGCATCATATTTAAAGAATGCTAGACCCCTAGCAAGACAAAACTGAGACAGACCTCTATACATTTACCAATTGTTTTCGTGGAAATTTCGGAAAAAAGTTACATAGCTAATGACAAAAATGTAAAGTTCAAATAAAATACAGGTATGAATATGATGATATTCCCCAATACTTTGCTAAATTCCTAGTATAATTATAAAGCTTACCCATAAATCTAAGACAACAACAAAAGTGTATGAATTCTCTCAACAGATCAGAAAATGCCAAGTTCGTTTTTTTTTTTGAAAAAAAAATACTCCATAAATTTTAATTTTATGGCTTAATAAATTGGATTAATTGAAATTTCTCATTTTATGGCCTTATAATGGATTAGATTAGTTGAAAGCATTATTGTACATAAGGAACCTTTTCTTAATCCTAAATTATATACGTGAGTTTACATCTTTTCTAATCATAAAATATATATTTAAAATAGAAAAATTGCAAATAAATTGGCTTGCCAATTTTGTTCCTCGCATTTGTGGAAGATAGAATTCTTCTCCATAGAGAAAGCGAGATGACATGTCCTTTTTTTTTACTCTGCCAAAAGAAACCCAAACGTCAATGATCACCCCCGATCAGGATTGGTCAGGAGGACCCTCCGACGGTCAAGTGAGAATATTGTTTGGCCATGAGAATTTGTATTTAAAAGAGGGTTCTTAGATTACCTCTAGTATGTCCTTTTTTGCTTCACCTATTTTTCCTTTTATAGTTTTCCTGACGTGAATCCCATTTATTGGATCAATATTTGATCTGAGGGTTCTGTCCACTCCTGACTCTGATCGGACAAGTGGTCAAGTTGCCTTTGACTTTGATCATTGGATCATCCTCCTATAGACAGCATAGATTATGTCAGATGCTAGTGGCTAGCTTGCCAAGTGTTACGTTTGTCGGGTTAGGTTGATCAAACAGACTTACCGTCTAGTAGGCCTGATCTATACTCTTGTACTTATTGCTTTGATGTTTGTACCGTTGGGTGAAGATAAATCCGACGTTCCTCTTTCATTCTGCAGATCTCTTTTTTGAAGGAGATCTTTTACTCTTCATTGCTCTTTACGCTCCTAGCCACATGTCTTTGTACTGCCAACTATCTCTAATGGTCTCCATAGAAATTTATTTGGGCCTTCCCTTTCTTTTGGTCTGCTTTGCCCAATTACTTTAGGTTTGGGCCAATATTTTACCCTTCCACAGCATTTATTTGAAATGCTGCCTTTTAAAAGGATTTATTGGTGAAAGTCTATATTTACGGAGATACAACATTACATTCAATAATTAATCTTTTTTGTTGATAAGACATGTTGAATTAGATTTTTGTGAGGTTTAGGATGTTAGGATAAAATTATATAAATTTTTTAGGAATCAAATTAAAATTATATAGATTTTCAAGGGACCAGAATAAAACTATATAAATTTTGTATAGGCCAAAATGATATTTTTTTTTTATAATTATAAATACTTAAAATAAAATTGGCCAAATAATATTTTTTTGTGAAGTTTGGAGGGGGGTCACTGCCACCAAACTCTTTGTCTGGTCCATCTATATCCGGTAATTACTCAACTAAATTTTGTAATTGTCCAGGAGGAGAGAAAAATATAACATTTGACTATTGATCACTCTTTTAACTAGTAACTTTAATGATAAATTATACTCTCCTCTTTTGAGGTTTAAAAATATATATATAATTACTATCATAATTTTGATATAATTACTGAAATAAATAAAAATAAGTATACATTTCAATAAAAAATAGATAACAATATTTGTTTTTCCCCCCTATTTATACGATTGACAAAAATTTGATGAAAGTGACGTAAATCAGAACCTCAAAATAGATTGCAAACACAGATCAACTGAATATTTAGTCATTGATATTTATTGATTATGATTATTCAATGATAGTAAGATCTGTATTATGTCTTCATTCCAACCCACTGTAAAAGTTGTGAAAGTGATTGAAAATGATGGGTCCTTTCTTACTTGGTTAAAAACGCAACTTCTTCATACGCATATGCTCATTAACATTGCACTACAAAATAAAAATAAAAATAAAAATAAAAATAAAAATAAAAATAAAAATAAAAAAAAAAAAAAAAACATTGCACTAAAGCAGTTATGCATATAATATGAGGAAATATAGAAAGTGACACAAACACCTATCAGCGCTCATCTGTATTATGTCTTCATTCCAACCCACTGTAAAAGTTGTGAAAGTGATTGAAAATGATGGGTCCTTCCTTACTTGGTTAAAAACGCAACTTCTTCATACGCATATGCTCATTAACATTGCACTAAAGCATTGCACTACAAAATAAAAATAAAAATAAAAATAAAAATAGAAAAACATTGCACTAAAGCAGTTATGCATATAATATGAGGAAATATAGAAAGTGACACAAACAGATGTTGATCACCAAATAAAGAAAATGTGTATGCATCATATTTATCATATTTGAAGAATGCTAGACCCATAGCAAGACAAAACTGAGACAGACCTCTATATATTCACCAATTGTTTTTGTGGAAATTCCTGGAAAAAGTTACATAGCTAATGACAAAAATGTAAAGTACAAATAAAATACAGGTATGAATATGATGATATTCCCTAATACTTTCCTAAATTCCTAGTATAATTATAAAGCTTACCCATAAATCTAAAACAACAAAAGTGTATGAATTCTCTCAATAGATCAGAAAATGCCAAATTGGTACTGGTAACAAAGGTCAAGCAACATTGAAAGGTTGTCCATCTAAAAATTCAGTTGAGTATCTTTTTGTTGTGGTTGTGGTTGGTAACAAGGCTCCATCAACATTGAAACATTGTCCATCTCAAAATTCAGTTGAATAGCTTGATGTTGTGGTTGTGGCTGGTAACAGGGCTCAATTAACATTGGAAAATTGTCCATCTCAAAATCCAATTGAGTTGTTTGTTGTTGTGGCTGTGGCTAGTAACAAGGCTCAAGCAACACTGCAAGACAATCCTCAAAATTGTCTATCGCACTCGTATCATCAAACCAACAAGCTTTCTCTGTTTCTTTCCCTATTAAAATTACTCCTCTGTTTTTCTGCAAATTGTCGATCGCATTCGTATCATTTGGGTGTTGGGTCATAACCTAATCCAAGCCCAATCTCAAGCACATGCACAAACTAAGTCCAGCACAACTCAGCCCAAAGCTCAAGACTAGGTCCAAGACCAAGTCTAAGACGAAACCCAGCACATGCACAAGTACAAGTCTAGGCCTAGTCCAAATCAAGACTAAGTCCAAACCTACACCCAACGTTATTGATGCCCACTTTATGAGACAATTCTCATTCACAACTCAATGGTTTCGGCTCATTATTTTTGTATTGCAATCTTCTCACTTAAGATAATACAAAACCACTCAGACCCACCTCAACCAGCGGTTGGGTCCCACTTTAATTTTGAATTAAAGTT
The DNA here is from genome assembly GCF_004153795.1 of Camellia sinensis. Classification (NCBI taxonomy): domain Eukaryota; kingdom Viridiplantae; phylum Streptophyta; class Magnoliopsida; order Ericales; family Theaceae; genus Camellia; species Camellia sinensis. The sequence continues at coordinate 2,183,197 of NW_021024973.1, forward strand.
GTCAAAAAATCATTATTTTCCAATAGTTTTGAAGTACAATCTCATGGTGGGAAAGCTAAGAAAAGGAAATTGGAAGAGATTTCTACATGCATGCATAAATATGAAGAGTTTTACCATGTTGAGTTTGGTTTTGAACATTTAAGTTGTTATTATGAATTATGTAGTACATGCATGTGTAATTCCTCATTTTTTAGAGTTTAAAGTCATGTTTTGAAAGGGATTTCTCGCATGCATGGAGCTTTTGAGCTCAATTTTGTTAAAAACCATGGAGTTAGAGAAAAAGGGTTTATAAAACTTACATGCATAGAAGTTTGAACTCATTTTGGTTAAATTCATGAGATTTTAAGTAAATGATTTATGAAAAGAGCATGTATATGAATTTCTAGCATATTTTCCAAGTTTTGACCAAGCCATGAATGAAGTTACCTTTGAAATTGCATTTTTGTAGCTCAAATTCTATTATGGAAAACCCAAAAAATTCGCAAACCTCTCAAGCGACGGATTTACCCGCTCGAGCGAAGAATGCAAGCATTCAGTAGTTTTGCAGACATGAGCACTCCACTCGAGCTATATAATCTGCACTCGAGTGATCACTCTGTTGTTTTCAGTCTTGGCTCAAGTGACCAGAAGTTGCGCTCAAGCGTAAAATGAGAGCTCTCTGTACTTTTGCAAACCAAAGGGTCCGCTTGAGTGACCAAAGTTGCGCTCGAGCAAATTGCCCTGTTTCTGAAATTTTTCTAAGTGTTTTCAAAGAGCATACTTGCATCCTCATTACATCCTAGACATTCTTAAGCTATGATTAAACAATGAGGATAAGATATAGAAACACACTAAGAAAGAAATGTAATAAGTCAAGTGTATTCAGAATGTGTGTTTCAATGTATATGTGTGTTTCAGTGTATACAAGCAATGTGATAAAGAAGAATAAGAAGCTAAGTCATGATGGCCATATGAATGTGGAATGATGAAATATGTTTTGTGCTACGTACATTTGTGTTTGTAGGTCAAGATTTGGAGACTGATCAACCATTTGTGGAAACCCACTGTGAGTAACGTTATTGTAAAGATATGTTCATATGAATTATGTTCCAAATGTGATTTGATAAGTTATGATTTCTGAAATAATATTTGTTTACGTGAACGAATGGCCTATGTTTGAAATCTATTATGGCATCCATAGGTAGTCCCAAGTCATAGGGGACGACATGTTAATGCGCGTCCATGACATATATGTAATTATGAGATCTCGTTAGCCACTTGTCAAAGTGGTGATGTGTTTAATCGGTATCCGGAACTGATTACTCTACTCGGATGACGATGTGATATGTTATGTTAGATGTACCATTATTATGTTTGGATATGAGAATTGATTCTGTTATGATATGTTTTATGAATATGATATTTTCGGAATTCGTTCACCAACCTCTTTATATTAATGTTATTCACTGGGATTTAGCTCACTGTGTGTATATATATATGTATAGGTGAGCGTTTTGAAGATCAGGCCTAAAGACTTTTGTCTAGACTTCTATTTTGTAAAGCCAACCATTGCGCTGCCCGTGGAGGTTCCGAATATGTCATGTGTCAAGGCCTTGTGATTGACTTAACTTTTGTTTTCTTTGTTAAGGTTTAAGACAAGTTTTGTATATGGGGTTTAATCCCTTCTTGCTTTGAGTATAATGTGTGTGGGTATAATGTAAAATGACTTTTGGACATTGTATATAAATTTAAAAATCTCTGTTTCATATAAGTCAACACAACTCATTGGACGAATTTATTTGTATTTTGCTTCTGCTAGCCCCTTATTTTGTGAATCTGTTTTAGAGGTCTTCGGTAATCTACAGATTATTGGTCAGTTACGACACTAAACCTATAGGGGCGGGTTTGGGTCGTAACAGAGTGGTATTAGAGCACGAGTTATACTGCACACACGAGTCCATATGAGCTATAGGATGTCCTAGAAAAGACATAGGGGCATTGCATTGGCATGTGTGAGTGTGTATGGAATATTATGAACATATCTGAAATGAAAATGAAAACTATGAGTATGAACAAAGAAGTTATGTAAAATAACATGTAATGTTGATTTCGATATTGAATGTGTAATTCATGTTAACATGAACATATGAACGTGAAAGACTACATGACCTATGGGAATATATTTGAATTGAAATAAAATGACGAACGTACTTGATATGAAATGAAAATGAAAAATGAAATCAGTGAGAACTTTTCCTATGTTAATAATTACCCTGTTTATGTATAGACAAATGGAAAAAAACAAGCAACATGGACGAATTTGAAACTTCTGATGTTAGAATTAATCGGCTAGAAAGAATGGTTGAAGCCCTAACTGAATCTGTGAGGCAACAACAACGAAGGCAAATAGCTGTACCTTTCCCATCGTCCCTGGTACAACTTGAACCGGATAATAATGATATGATAACTCTGACATAGAAATACACTAAAATGAAGCCACCGGAATTTATGGGGGGTATTGAATCGTTGAAAGCCGAGGCTTGGGTTTTAGAAACTAAAAAAATTTGAAGTATTTTCGTGTACTGACATACAAAGAGTTTTGTTGGCCACATTCACACTTAAAGAAGAAAGTAGGAGGTGGTGGATGTTAGTACAAAATGATAATGAGGGTATGACATGGGATAGATTTAAAGGAATTTTCTATGAAAGATATTTTCCCTAATGCATCCGAGATAGGAAAGTATCTGAGTTTGAACAACTTAAGTAGGGTGACATGACTGTGACTGAATATGAGGCAAAATTTACTGAACTAGCCCAATATGCACCACACATGATAGACACTGACTACAAAAAGGCCAGAAAATTTGAAAGTGGGCTTAACTAGATGTGTTTGACCAAGTTGGTGTTTTGAAATTGTCAAAGTATGTAGATGTCCTTGATAGAGCACTAATGTCTGAGGCAAACATAGCTGCCTTGAAAATATCAAAGTCAACCTCATCATCTGAATGAGAGAGTAAGAAACAAAAAATAAAATAAAATAAAACAAAAACAAAAATTCGAAATGACCAATAATTTGATGACCTCCATGAATGAAAAATCTAAGGCAAGAACTTTTGACAATGTAAGTCAGGAAAGTAATGTGAACAGTAATATACCTATCTGTAGAGAATGTGGGAAACAACATTGGGGCATTTGTCCCTGCCTATCTGGAGCCTGTTTTAAATGCAGAAAGAGAGGACACTTGGCTAAATCTTGTCTACAAGCTCATCCAAGTAATGATAGACCCAATGCTAGTATGACTAGTTCTATTCCTGTACCTAGAACAAATGCAACTTCTACTCTCGAGGGAAACAATATTAGGTAAGGAAGGGTTTATACCCTAGTTCCAAAAAATGCTTGGAATACTGAAACGATTGACGCACGTATTACCTTAATTATGTACAAATGCTTATGTAGGAATTTGTGTGGGAATCGTACACTCCTTAACTTGATATAAATTGTGGACATGTTGATTGAACCAATTGAATTATTAGAATTATGAACTCTAGTTATTGACTGTCCTGAAGACTTACTACTTAATGTAAAATTATATGTGAGATGCTTGAAACTTTATGAAATTGACGAATCACCCATGCCATGGAAATTATTGGGACTTGTGAACAGTGAGAATCTGCTAGGTTAGATCTTTATATTGGATTGCAACAATTTAATATGAACTGTTATATATGACCTTTTGAACTATGCTAGAACGATTGGACACGGGAACACATTATGACTGACTGTAATATGGAAAATGTTTGGACTTACATATATTTATACCTTTGCTGGGGACATTAATTATTCGAACTCAACACACTTTTTCTATTTGCTGCATTTGTATCTAGACTGAGTAGACTTATGAATCATTGCCTTAACTATCGTATCTAGGGAAACTGTTTTGTGTCCATCCATACATCGAACTTGTGAATCCGTACTGAGAATATTATTAGATTTTGGACATGGGCATATATAACTATACCTTTGGTCGGAATGATTTGTCTTGTTATTTGTTATTGTGCAACTTGTTTGAACACCTTAGATAGTAAGCCTATGCTTTAGTGATTGTATGACTGATTTGGAACTTCTACATAACAACTCGCTATTATGTGCCACCAAGGAACCTTGTATGATACATTGCGGTGTCCTGTACACTTATCGGTAAGACTTATTTGAGAACTGCTATATTGATATGAACAACTGCAAGCCTGTGCACCTATATGTGAACTTATTTGGAGAATGCCACATCGTATATAACTTGAAACACTTTGATATGAACTATTATGATACATGACTCTGATGTTATTGTAAGAATTGATAAACTTAGAATAATTGTGGAACTATTGCTTATGTACCTAAGTGAGTGGAGTATGAATTATAGAACCAAATGTATTTCATTTGAAAATGATGGGGATAGAACTTTTGTTTGATGACACACGCTCTGAACTTTCATCTAATGTGATTCGATAGGTCTTTCATTTGACTTGATCTGAGGAGACTTTTACCTAATTTGGGAATCATTTTCTGGTTTGATTACGTTTATGGAGTATTATGAATTGTGTATGACCAAATGATCGGGTTGTGTTTCTAAAGGAACTAATTGACTAAGAACTTGAATCAATTTTGAACACTTACGAAGAATGTGAACTGTTAATAGTAGACTATGTGATTATGACATGTGATTAATTGCTTCAGTATTATCGTTACTACCATGAGTTTTTTTTTAATAAGATAATTGTTGCTTCTGTGTTACTATGCTTAGAATTCGATACTATGGGACTTGCTGACAGCAGATTGGTTTGATTGTGAACCCTGACTACTCAGAAGTATATGAAATCAGTATGTTCTATGATTGACTGCTTCTGTATTAACGTGTAATACAATTGAATCTGTTGAAATTGAGGCTGATGAACAGTATGTGAATAATTACTATAGAATTGGGTTCACATCAATTTGCCCTGTTATACCTGATAACTTCTGATTGACTGTGAATAATTGTGATGAATTCTTGAATCGACTACTGAATTGAACTATGAATTGTTGAATGACTAAGAAACGAACCAAATTTTCGTAACAAAGCTAAATAAGGAGGAAACCACTTACGAAAATGGAAAACAGTGTGAAACTAAGACATCTGATCTACATCTGATATATATGTGGTAATTCAAGTTTAGAGGACCAAACTTTTTAAGGTGGGGAGGATGTAACAACCCCGATCAGTAATTAAGGATGTCAATTAAGTGATTAATATAAAGTATGCGTTTATTGTGTATTTTGTATGCTATTCTTTGGCTTTCTATTTGGCACTCGTAGAAATATCTGTCTGGAATTAACACTAAAATTGCACGTAGTTAATACTTTTTATGTTTGAAGAGTTATGTGTTGATGCAATATTGCATTGAGGAAGGAAAGAAATTCTATACCATGTTTTTCTTGGTTATTGATATTGACAATGTGCACCAAACTTTTCTGATGATTACTTATTCTTATGTGTACTATTGAAACTCATAATAATTGCACCAAATATATTACCAAATTATAATATAAAAAAAAAACATAAGTTAAAAACAACTTAAATTGGTTGGGTAAATAAGAAGAATTAGAAATACTTACAGAGAAGTAGAAAACTTACAAATAGATTTTATAAATTTGGAACCAGAAACAATTTGATCGAGGTTTGTGCTGAACACAATTTCCTTAAGACAAATTCGTACCCCGCTACGGTACTCACGAGTTTTTATTGGACGTTCGTCTCCCAAGATACAACGATAGAACCTTGTAGAAGCAATATTACCACTGCAAGTCTGGCGAACCTTATTGTGCAGAATTCTGTTACAGAAAAGACAAAGTGCAGAAGAAAAGAAACACAAGATGAATTCGATATTTAATGAATGCAATGGGGGTCTATTTATATAGGTGAATTGGTGGCTCTTCAAAAGATCATGGTGACTTTTCAATGAGGACATATCTCTTTTCTATGAAGAGATACAACTCTTCCATGGAAAAGGTGCAAAGAACATACATGATTATTCTTTCAAACAGATTCGAATATTGTATCGAATCCGATTCAATCTTGACCTAAATAAATAAAAAAATAAATTTAATTTTAAATTAAATAAATTTCGTCTTAAAACCATATTCAAATGGTGCACTTTGGAGTCAATTTCTCATTCATCTATTAATGGTTTCCAAACCATTTTTCCAACAATTACTTTGGTGTTTCAGAGTTTATCAGTTCAATTCCAATAAAGCGTTGAGTTGGTTATGTGGAGCTTGGTATTATAAAGGCTTTATCAATTCAATTCCAATAAAGGGGTATTATAAAGGCACCTACGACATGAACTTAAATAGGACTTCATAGGAAAAGAAATGAAATGCAATTGCAGCTCTATAAGTAACATATTTTTAAGGATCATATGCAGTAGTGAGAAACATAGGTTAGTGACGGAGAGAAATATTGCAACTAATGGCCAAGGAGAAAAGTTTAATATTCTATGTAGTAGTTGAGGACAAAAACAAAAATATTGAAATGTTCTACTTTCATTTCTTTGAAGTTGAAAGTTTAATATTCTATGTAGTAGTTGAGGACAAAAACAAAAATATTGAAATGTTCTACTTTCATTTCTTTGAAGTTGGAATGGCTAAGATTTGACAATTTTGGAATGGCTAGTTAATTTTTTTTTTTTATTTGACCCTAATCTCTTTTGCTCTTCTGTTCTTGAAACCAATCTATCCATGGAGATGACCAAGAATAAAATAAGAGAGAGAGAGAGAGAGAGAGAGAGAGAAATATTGCAACTAATGGCCAAGGAGAAAAGTTTAATATTCTATGTAGTAGTTGAGGACAAAAACAAAAATATTGAAATGTTCTACTTTCATTTCTTTGAAGTTGGGATGGCTAAGATTTGACAATTTTGGAATGGCTAGTTTAAATTTTTTTTTTATTTGACCCTAATCTCTTTTGGTCTTCTGTTCTTGAAACCAATCTATCCATGGAGATGACCAATAATAAAATAAGAGAGAGAGAGAGAGAGAGAGAGAGAGGTTACAAAGAGTTGCCATTTCTTGAATAAAACTGTGAAATAAAATTGTGAAATTTCATCTAATTGATATTTTTGTATAAACTTGCTTCAGGAGATGACTGCATCTCAATTGTTGGCAATTCTTCGAGTATCCGAATCAGAAACATTTCCTGTGGACTAGGCCATTGTATAAGGTAAGTACAAACACGTCCCTCAGTTATTTGCAGCCACGTGCATAGTGAGTAACTTGAATAATGATGATCTTCATCTGTTAGTATTAAAAGCTTGGGAAAGTCAAGCTCATTGGTGGAAGTGCGCAATGTAAGTGGTTTTGCCACAAAGATTGCTTTTCAGAATGTGTGGATGGAAAATGTCTCGAATCCCATAATAATAGATCAATTTTATTGTGACTCGCCAATTCCATGTGAAAACCAGGTATATGATCCACACCTATGTTTTCTCGTTTAGTGTTAAGTTGAGAAATAAAATCAATTACTTTAGAGCAAGAACAAGTCAAATCAATTGCTTTATCTTTTGCAAAACTTAGGCCACCCTTCTCCTCTGTTTTGAGCACAAGAAAACTTACTTTTTGTTAGATCCAACTCTTCATATTAAGGGAAATGACTTGCCATGTCTTCATGTGTTTTAAAAAAATCCAAAAAGAAGAGTCTATTTGGTAATGTTTATATTTATATTTACAAAAATTTTGAAAACAGGAAACAAGAACTCACTTGCCGGAAACTATCTTCGGTGGTCAACCACCACCTTTGGCCATCGTCTTCAGCCATTGACAGCCACCTTTTTCCATCACCTTCTAACGGCCACCTCTCTCACTTGTTTTTAGAACACGTGTGTGCCAAATAGGTTTTTTTGTTTTTGCTTTATCAAAAGTAAACATAAATATGTTCAATGGTTCCTGTAAACAATGATAATAGATTGTAAAAGTTTCTAAGTGGTACCTTAGCACCTCATTTGTCAGAACATCTTCCTAGCTTCAAATATAGTAAATTATGAATATACAAAGTATACGTTTGTTCTTCATCAGCATCTGAACACACTTAACCTGTTTCCTTAAATGCTCTATGCAAATGCTATTATTATTTGAAGAACATGTGTTCTTAGGAAAGTTGTCCATAACACAAATATTTATAACTGTAAAGGAAATTCGGTAGTCCTATTATCCCATGACAATGTAGACTTTAGCTGTTAAAGTTCAGGATATATCCTTCATGGCTATAAAAGGAACATCGGCAACAGAGGAAGCTATAAAATTTGCTTGCAGTGATACCTTCCCATGTAAAAGTTTATATTTAGAAGATATTCAATGTGGGTGCTGATTTCTGACCATACAACCAAAGGGAGAACTCAGTTAGAGAGCACTGGTAGAATAGATTAAGCCCGAACAACCTGTCACAAAAAGATAAGAATCCAGCGGTGGTTCGTCTATCCAGGGGCACTCCGACGATCAAGTCAGTAATCAATATCTCTCAAAGATAACAAATAGTTCTTAACTCACTAAATAGAACATAAAAAGAATACCTTAGACCTATGGGGGTGCCTCACTTTTATAGTGGTTAGTGTCCAACTTCCCCTAGAAGTCTTACTTCATGGGATTATATCCTTTACAATGATAACATCTATCACAACTCATACTATTCAGATTAAGATGAACTTTCTCAAAAGTCTCATCTCTATCCAAATAGGTAGTTTGATGTCATCTAGGACTCTAGTCCTCTATCCAAATATCTCAAATTTTGGTATTATTGCACCATATCTCGGCATCATGGTCCGCCCACGTGGTACCTCGGCTAACAACCTCGACCACGTGGATTACCCAAAAATATGTCCCCACAATTGCCCCGTAGGTTCTATTACCTTGGAAAACTGAGGTGATGGAACCTATACATGTACTCCTTCTACCGAGATTGTGACTTGTCGGCGCCAAGAAATAAGGACTCATATGTCCACTCGTCAAGAATCAAGAACCATCATGTTCTATCTCATCCAGGTCCAACATCTCAACAACGATCACATTACTAGCAGAGATCATGACTTGCTAGTTCAAGAACATCAAGATCCTAGTATCATCTCATCAGAAACAAAAAATAAAAAAGTTCTACCCCTATCCAATTTCAACATCTCAACCGAGATCAATATCTCAACTAAGATCGCACTTCTCAATCAAGATCATCATCAGATTGGAGCATACCAATCACATCCCCATTGTGTTGCGTCAGTTCTTCCCCCTGCCGCTTGATGTCAGCGTGGGCACGTCGAGAATCGAAATCATAACTTTTTTTTCCATCTTTTTCCAATTCTAGCAAAACCTTCTCATTTTCTCATTTCATGTCTACTTGTGCCTCTAGACTCTCCTTCTCTTGGCCTTTGCAAACCATCATCGCTGTTCTTGAAGCATTCATTCATATTACAACTCTGGTCACCACTTCTGGCATGCACTCAGCAGTTCTGTTCCAATCATAAAGTTGTTTGACTCCGGCGAATCTCTTTCCGGCATTTACTTCCTCGGCTTCACTTTGTAAGTCCTTTATTTCTTTTATTTTAACTTCAATTCTCCACTGTTTTCAAATATATTCCTTCTGTGGACTGTTACACATCCACACGGTATCTATATCTACATTGCTATCTTGTATTCATATTCGAATCTTATTATTTTACATGCCTTCGCTTGCTTTGACTCATATTTTGTCCTTCATGTTCTTGAGCCCATCTTCACATTTTTTCTGTATTTGACACATATCTTCTAGCACACTGTCATCGAATTCAATCAATTTTGTTCATTCCCTAAATCTATCTATGCTCTATTTTTCTTGTGTTCTCGAGTCTTTGATCATTGTTTCATATTTTTGAGACCTGTTTCTTCTGTCTATTCTTACTTGTTAGTAGATTACTGCCTCTAAATCCTGTACATTTGTATAGATGTAGGTTTGGGATTTGCTAGAATCCACACTTTAGGAAAACTAAAACAAATTTTGCCCCCAAACGTTCCTTAAAACCTTAAAACTGATAACCCAGCAGTCCTTAGGGTTTCGCCGAGGTCTTTAACCCACATAGTCCAACTTTCCTTGCCAAATTCACCCTAGCCAAGGTCATGGGAATGTTCAAATTGAGGGTAAACTTCTCCAATAAACTAGAATACTTCCGTTAGGAATTCTTCATTCCAGTCGACGTTCATCTAAGGTTGGCTGGGGAGGAGGATTCCATGATGTCTGGAGAGATATATATGCCCTTCCCTGTAGTATCTATCATTTGAGAGTGGAGTCAGATTCCATCTTGATATCTTGTTTTGCTTTGGGCCGAGGTGCCTGCTTTTGTATCTGAACAGGTTGTCTTTTTTAATGCAAGTCCTTTTTTTGACTAAGTGTTCAATCTCTGTCTTTACTGTCTTGTATGATTCCATGCTTAGAATATTTTTGTACTTCTCCCAAGTATACTTTTAACTGTGTAATCACTTCAAGTTAGAACACATTTGACACGTACCACCTTGGATCCACATCATCTTGCGTACACCCTTAGTTGGCCACCTCGAACCAATTTACCTCGGAGTTCACCTTTTGCTATGATCTCGGCCAACGACCATTTTATAAAAATTCTTTAAACAACATTCAACAAGTATTGTTTCCTTACTTGTACTTACTGCCTTCCAATATTTCCAAGTTTGACGAATTGGTTGGTGATCTCGGGTAACCAACAACTCGAGTGTCCCCTCATCTGGATATCTCGGCTGACTCTAACGTGTAAAAAATTTCAACAAGTGTTAAGCCTATTCCTTATTCCTGCTTCCTGTCCCCTAATGTGAACCCAAGTGTCAAATATGTTCACGTTAAGCATGCATCTTCAATTTCACCAAAGTTTGATTCAAACAAAGACTAGCCGAGGTGTTCAACCTTGGTTTCTCTAAAGCAAACTTAGTTCCATTCTGAGTTTAACTCTGCCGACATGGAAAGTCTAGGTGAATTCAACTTAGTTCAACTCTATTATATGTAAGTCTAATTCAACTGCCATATAAAAGTCTAAGTTATTCATCATGTTTTATTCAAAAATATCGCAAACTTAGTTCAACTCTATTATATGCAAGCATAATTCAACTTTGTCATATAATAAGTCTAAGTTACTCGTTATGTTTCATTTAGAAACATCGCTAACTTCGTTCAACTCTATTATATGCAAGTATAATTCATCTCTGCCATATAATAAGTCTAAGTTTCTCGTCATGTTTCATTCAGAAATATCGCCAACTTAGTTCAACTCTATTATATGTAAGTATAATTCAACTCTGTCATATAATAAGTCTAAGTTTCTCGTCATGTTTCATTCAGAAACATTGCCAATTTACTTCAAATTTATTATATGCAAGTATAATTCAACTCTGCCATATAATAAATCTAAGTTTCTCGTCGTGTTTCATTCAAAACATCGCCAACTTAGTTCAACTCTATTATATGCAAGTATAATTCAACTCTGCCATATAATAAGTTTAAGTTTCTCGTCATGTTTCATTCAGAAACATCACCAACTTAGTGTAGACACCCCATTTTTGACCGACCTTAAGACTCAGACGTCACCAATTGAGCGCTTGGTGATGTTGCATATCGCGCTCGTTCAGAAGTCTCAGAGTCGCGGCTGTGAGCCCTGCCTCCGAATTTCCGAACCCTCTTCTGTGCCTTGCCTCGGTTTGCGAACCAGACTCGGTTTTCTCTGTTTCTTTTCCTGAGGGGAGGGAGAGGTCCCGTAGACCATCTCTCAGTGGCCGTGGGCTAAATTTTGTGGCTGTAGGCCATTTTGTCCATTTCGGAGCCCGGTTTCCGGTTTTCGGAGCCGTCAGGCCGTGTGCCTCGGTTCGGGACCGCTTAACCATCTCCATTTGCTCTGATTTTTGGAATACATCTTATTTACTCCCTTTTGAGGGACACTGAGGTCTGAGAGACCCACGTCGTGGTCGAATACCACTTTCGGTGCTTAACAGGCAGTTTCCGAGGCCCCGAACTGCGTGTTTTAGCCCCCGAACATTCGTTTTGCATCGGTTTTTGTTCATTTTTGGTAGGTACCTCTGTTTCATCACCAGGAAGGCCGTAGAAGGGTGGGAGGCCGGCAATTGTTTCAGCAACCAGTTATATATCCTCCGACGCCCTCCGACGCCCGTTTTTCTCACTTCCAAGCCAATGTTGAACACCCTTGGGCCATTTTCTTGAACTTTAACCACATATTTGATGTACACACATGGGAGGACCCTAAAAGTTGTGGCCAGCCACTAATGTTTCTTGACCCTTTTGAACCCCTCCTAAAAGTGGCCTATTCTCTCTCATGTTTTACAGTTTGCAATTTTGAACCACATGGTGTGTTGTGCACACCTGGGAGGCCACCAATATCATATTTGGCTACTAATTCTCATTGACCCTTTTGACCCTTGGCCGGCCGGCCATAAGAGGTGGCCGGCCGGCCACCTGCAGCTCCAGAAGGTGGCCGGCCATAATCCCTAGGTTGTGCACTTTACAACTGTATACTTTTTCCCCAAAAAGATCTGTATCCGAGGAAACAGCCTTTGGGGGAAAAATTGGCTCCGTTTCCCCACCCTTTCCTCCATGCTCCCCCTCTCCTTGGTCCATATAACCAGCTGCCAAAATTGGTTTTAAGGGTTAGAAAAAATGGCTTCAAGCATATACATACATATCTCCATCCATCTCTCTCATTTTCCTTGAAAACTCCTAAGTTTTGGCTCCATTTCTTCATCATCTTCAAGCTCTACCATCACCACTCCATTCCAGCAGCAAAGGAGGGATTCCAGCAGCTTAGAGTCATCAAATCTGGTCCAAGAAGCACAAAAAGTGTTGGTCTTCAAGGGTAAGTAGACTTTCCCCCTTTTGTAGCTCATTTTGCGCCAATTTCTTAGCCAAGTTGCTTATTGTTTTGGGCTCCAACCTTAACTGAAACTAGGGCTATTTTGAGCTATTCTACATGTTTGTTGAAGGGCTCACCCTCTTTGAGAACCCTATCTCACACTTGTTTCAATATCTCTTTGTATGTCAATATTCTTGCATGCTTCACTAGCCTATCATTTTTCTATTTTTGGACCATGATCAGACTGAATGTGGCCTTATTTTGACCTTTTAACATTTTTTATTAAGGTCTTTTCTTGTTTGGTTG
>NW_021024973.1:2213435-2282650 GCF_004153795.1 Camellia sinensis
TATCATCAAGTCAAGGAACAAGGCATGCATGCAAGATGCAATGCAACCTAAGCATGCAAGCTAAGGATGCAACATGGCGTGGCAAGGCACTTATGCAAGCACACAAGCAAACATGAGGCAATGCTAACCAATGAAAAGATGGTCCTAAACATGATTTGGACAGCTCTAATAAGGCCCAAAACAGTGGCTATAATAGGAAAACAGAGGCAGCCTATGCATGGCGGCGCGTTTCCCGAGGTGATTTTCTGTTTTTCTTAGTTTTAGTTATTTTGCTTAGTTGATTAGGCAATTTGTAATTATTAATTAGCTTGCGTAGTTAATTAATTTGTAATATTTATTTGGTCCCTCCGAGTGAGGGCAAATCTGTAATAAGTGTGGGTGAGTGGTGTGTATGCCTTCCAATCCCCACTTCTTTCTTCCCTTTTATTTACCTGCTTATGATGGTAGATTAGGGCATTTTAAAGTTAGCATACCTTATGTTATGCATGCGTGCATTCATGCATTTGAATTGCATACATTAAGCTCGGTACATCACACTAACTGCATTTGTACTTCAAATTCAAAACTGAATATGTGATAGTTGCGCATTTTCACATGACATGTTTAGGACTAGCCGAGCTTATCTAGTTGCATCCTGTATGTGTTGCATTAGTCAAATTGACATGAACTAGGACATGCATGTTTGCTAACTAGTTTATTGTTTTGGCACGGAGTACGATGTAAGTATTTGTGCTTTAGCATCTCGCATGCGTGTGAATGTTGCCATGACAGTATGCTTGCCATGTGGCTAGATGCTTATGTGATAAATTGTTCGAATGCCCGTGGGTGAAGGGTGGATTGTTTGAGTTGGAAAAACTCATTGAAATCTGTATTTTAGCCTACTTACGAGTAGCAATTTCCAAAGCACTTTTCAAAACAAACGGATATGCAATGCTTGTTTCCAAATTAGGCAATCTAGTCTATACTTGTTTGCTGCGCGCATAACATGGTAATTCTAGGCTAATAATTGGAATAAGAACACATAATGTTTTCAAAACTAGATATCACGGTTAGTAGAGGCCGGTCTTCGGACCGGGCGAAAGGGGGTGCTCATAGCTGACCTTCCCCGATCGTACCCAAGCTCCCGAGCCGAGACAACTCCGGTGATGACGGAGATGTGGCCTTCGGCACCGAGTCAGGGTTTCCTAAATTTCCCCATTTTAAAAATATTTAGGTGGCGACTCTGTATCTGGCAAAGCAGTCCATGTTTGGCACTACTTTTTCAAAAATCTGTTTCTCAAAACGATTTTCCAGATTTGGACTCTTTGGTTTAAGATTAAGAACCGTGACACAAATCGAGTCCGAACTGTAGCGGGGTCCCTCGCGGACGTGTTACATGTGCCGAGCCCGGTGCATGTAAGACCGATGAATAATGCACGCATGCGAAGCATAAGGATGCTAATTGTGGGGTTGGAAGACATTCACACACTCACGCACACTTATTACAAAATTCGCCCTTTTGACGGAGGGTCCAAATAAATACGCTAAGCTATTCTAACTAATCTAATAATCTAATTAGACTAATTATTACAAAACCAAATTGAATAACTAGCTAACACTAAGCTAATTATTACAACATGTTAACTAATTAACAAATTAGCTAGTTTAATTACAAATTCAAAAGCTAATTAATCAAGTAAAGCTAATTACAAATTATAAAGCCTCGGCTCAGTTCTAAGAGTTCGAAGATGCATGCTTGATCGCCTCGCTCAGAAATCCGTTGCCATGCCTCAAGTCGCCTCTGTTTGCACTGTTTTAGACTTCTGAAATTGTGCCAATCTCCAAAACAATTCTGATTCACCTCATGGACATGCTGAGAGGTCATCGGCCAATAGGTATGGCCATCGGCCAAAGGATAAAGGTCATCGACCAATTATGAGGATATCGGCCAATCATTGATAGCCGATCGGCACACTGTACAGCCGATCCACCAATTCTTCCTGCAAACTTCTCCTTTTGCTGGAACAGAGCATAAATAGAGGCATGGCAATGTATTTGCAAGAAAATGTGTGTACAACTACACCCTTATCATGTCTAAGGCTCAAAGGTGTGTAATGCTCAGCTCTCGAGCCATCAATCACGCATTTCGATGCATGATGGCCAAAGAGGCCGAGTTGCACAAATCAATGCCAAATGAATGCACAAAAACACATAAATTCCTTAACCTCTATCATGCATGATCAAGTGGGTCGGCGACTAAGAATTGAGGCACGTTTCATCACTTCAAGAATGAAACGTCCCTCATTTCTCGTGTTTGGCTTAACACCCAAACCAAACACAATGCAATGCATGCACAACTTAACAAAGCTAATGGCATGCAAACAATGTGATGCAACATGAGCATGAAAGCACCATGCAATGCAACTCAAGCATGCAACAACAATACAATGGAACAGGCATGTAACACCAATACAATGGAACAAGCATGCAACAACATGCTACAACATGCAAATTATATTGTCATGCAACAATATGCAAACAACAATGCAATGGCAATGGACCATGTAATGCAACACTTAATGGACTTAAACCGCATATGGACTGCCCTAAGGGGGTCCAAATCAGTGGCCATAACACCAAAACTAAGGCACCAAAAGGCAAAACATGCGTGCATACATATTGGTCCATAAGCTAGGCAACAATGCACAACCCTTAGAGGCACTCAAAGGGTGAAAGAAGTGGGAGCATGGCAAGTCTATATACTCTGAAATGTCATGGTAAATGATGCCAAATCATATACA
This sequence comes from Camellia sinensis, assembly GCF_004153795.1. Taxonomy (NCBI): domain Eukaryota; kingdom Viridiplantae; phylum Streptophyta; class Magnoliopsida; order Ericales; family Theaceae; genus Camellia; species Camellia sinensis. The sequence continues at coordinate 2,216,216 of NW_021024973.1, forward strand.
TGTCACAAATTAAGCATGCTATGGTGCTCAAAGCTTAAAGCTAGCAAAAGGGACTTACACCAAGGCCATACAAAGCAAGCCTTGAGGGGCCAAGGACAACCAAAACAGCCCTAGATTATACCAAAATGAGTCTAAAACATGCATGGAGCATCACCAAAATAAGCTAGTATGAAGGGCATGAAGCATGAACTTGCAAGGCTAATAAGGAGTATTACACTACACCTATCAAAACCAAACATGAGGTGACTTCAACAAAAAAAATCAAAGTTATAACATGTCAAAATAACCCCAAATACACACTAATATGGTAGCTTACAAGCTTAGGCAAAATGGCACACACAATGGCTCATTCTTAAGGCATAAAGAACCAACTCTTTAAAGCATTGAAAGGGTGACAAATGCGAGAACATGAACATGAAACATGGACTAAAATCACATATGAAATGATACCAAATCATGCAAATGGCTCAAACAATGCATGCTAGTGGACTCAACACACAAAGCTAGTGAGCTTGATTGAACCATGGATATACAAAACAATCCATGCATGACCCAAGACACTTAAAACAGAGCTAGATCATGGTAAAACATGAACAAAAGCTTCTTGAAGTTAAGCCAAAACATGCTAGAATGATGGTCTAAACACATGATACATGTTAGGCTAGTGAATGGATTTGTACTACAAGTACAAGGAGCATGCATGATATGATCAAACCAAACCAAAATAGTTTTAGATCATGGCAAAACAATGCCTAAGACATACTGAAATGGAGCCACAAAGAGGTATAAAAACATGCTAACTTGGTGAGCCATCAACACAAGCATATAAGACACAAGGAGAGGAGGGTGTCCCTCTCCTATTTAAGACTCCAAAATCATCTCTCCACCACTGAAAATCCTCTCTAAAATTTCTCTTGAATTCAGTGGTAGAAAGATCATGCAAAGACAAAAACAAAAGCCTAAAGGGGTGGCCCAAAACAAGGCAAAACAAGGCACTCAAGGGGGTAGATCACTCCCAACACCAACAAGACCTTAAACAATCATTTCAAACACATGAAAATGAAGCTTTTTACAGTTAAGAGTTAAGCCAAAATAAGCATGAAAATTAGTCCAAGTAAGCAATGAAGTCAAAGCTTAAAAGAGGATTAGAGACTCACCCTTGTAGAACACCTTCAAAGAGACAACTCCAGCAACTTTCTGAGCCAAAAACCAAACTTTGAGTTCAAACAAAAACCTCAAGTACCTCAGCAACAAGAATATGGTGTTCTAGTAAGTGCTTTAGTGCAAAAGTGTGAAGAAATTACACTTTTGAGCACAAACAAGGGTAAATATATATATAGAGAGAGAGGAAATATAAAGAGAGAGTGATATATAACTTCTATCCCCATTTTTTAGAACCTCTGGAAAGGGAGAGGGGTCTCCCTTCTTATAGAAAATCAAATCTCAAGCTTGTTGAGCAAGCTTGAGACTTGTTTCAATCCCTCCATACACGTGTATGGAGGATGAAAACTGTGCTCACCAGCTATCACAGCTAGCATGAAAATATCTGAAAAAGTAGATAGAAGGGTCTCGGCCAAAAAATATGGCCGATCGACCAAAAAGAGTGTCAATCGGCCACCACTTATGGCCGATGGCAAGGAAACAAGGCTGACAAGCACAAGACTTGGCCGATGGGTTGTAGGGATGGCCAACAAGCCACCCTATTCCCTCATAAACAAAACCACAAGTCCTTGGTCCACAACCAAGCACAAAACAGACACGTTAAGAGATCCTAAGGCAAGGCGCGCGGCCAAGACCTCCGGGAACTCAAAACGAACACTAGCCATGGATGATCATCGAGTGTTCAAACGATGACGTCCAAGTCTTGAGGACGGTCAAAAATGGGGTGTCTACAGCAATGTGAAACTGATAATCACCAAAGAGTCCAAATTCGGCAAACCTTTTTGGAAAATCGATTTTAATCAAATAATGCCAAAATCGGACTGCTTTGCCAGATACAGAGTCGCCACCTAAATATTTTGTTTTTGGGGAAATTTAAGAAACCCTAACTCGTGCCAAAGGCCACGTGTCTGTCATCACCAAAGTTGTCTCGGCTCGAGAACATGGGTACGAAGGGGGAAGGTTCTGAAATGAGCACCCCCGCTCGTTCAATCAAAGATCGACCTTTACTAATCATGATATGATTTTTATAAACATTATGTGTTCTTGTTCCGGTTATTAGACTAGCTTTACTATGTGACACACACAAGCAAGTATAGACTACGTCACAAGAATTGGAACATTTCAAGTCATGTTTGTTTTGCGAAAATGGTTTGAATTTGCCACCCTCAAGTGGGCTTAAAACATAATTTGCCACTCAACAAAGTGGGCAAAAAATATACATTCATTGAATTATTCCAATTCAAACAACAAGCCTTCATCCACAAGCATTTAAGCACATAGCCTCATGCAAGCATGTGAAACATGGTAATATGGCAATCGCACTCATGCAAGTATGCTAAAGCATAGAAACTCACCTAGTACTCCAAGCTAGGAAAGAAATAAGTTAGAAAAATGCATGATTCCTAACTATACAAAATGCCTAATGCAACACATGCAATATGCAATTTAATAGGCTCGGCTACTAATATGGCATATGAATCAATTTGAACAACATGTGATTAAACACGTATTCAAAGATTTATTGAAATGACAATGCAGTTTGAATGATGCGCCGAGCCTCGGTGCATGCAGGACAAATGAATGAATGCAAACATGCAAGCATGCTAATTGAAATATGTCCCTAATCTAACCATCAAAAGCGATTAAATAAAAGGGAGAAAGACGTGGGGTTGGAAGACATACACACACGCACGCACACTTATTACAACATTATGCCCTCGCGAAGGAGGGTCCGAATGAATAAGAGCTGAGCTAATCTAAGCTAAGCTCATTAAATTAATCTAATCAAGCTAATTAGACAAATTATTACAAACAAATCGAATAACTAGCAAACTAATTACTAATTATTACAACACTTTAACTAATTAACAACTAATTAATTAAAACAAATACACACTAACTAAACATACAAGGCATTAGACTATGCTGCCACTGCTCTGCCTCGGGAAGTGGAAGATGCATGCACTCGGTTTTCTCCCCGAAAAGTCACTGTTTTGCTCTTAAAAGGCTCTGTTTGCAGGGTTGAACGTATTTCAGAACCTTTATGGTCCAACTTACCAAATCTTTGCTGAAAATTGCATCAGTGGCTTGCCGGCCATGGATGGTTACTGCTGGCCCCCTGCTGGCCAAAGAGGTGACTTGTCGGCCAGAAATGAGGCACTGCCGGCCATGGATGGGGCACTACCGGCCACTAATGCTCTGAGTCTCCACTCCGCAACAAAGTACAAACAAAGCAAAAAGAAGGTTTTTCCAGAGGTTTATTTGTACTGTGCCCCTCCTTATCATCTCAATATCTCAAAGGAGTGACACATTTGGATCCAAAACCACCAATCAAGAAATTTCATTGCATGATGGCCAAAGATCCAAGTTGTACAATATCAATAAATGCACAAATAAGACTCGAAGGACCACAACCCTATCATGCATGATCAAGGGCAATGGAGACCAAGGAGATAGGCTCATTTCATCACTTTGAGCATGAAATGTTCCAATCTTCCTTGTGTTCAATATAACATCTGATTGAACACATGCAATGCAACACAATATGCTTTATCTTGCTTCTTTTACTTGTTCATTTTTTGTTTACTCATTTTAGCTTACCAAATCATTCTTTAATTGATTTAGTCCATTGGTGAGAGTCCTCTAAAGAGAAAGAAGTGTCAACCAAAGGATGATTTAAGGCAAGAGAGAGGTCATGCCTTTGGTTAGTAGAAACCCTGAAAAGAGGATTAAAACCATTAAGGACAAACTCTATCTCAAGCTTAAAGGATCCCAAACTTGAAACAACTCTCTTAAACAATTGAAAGAATGAAACAAATGAGAATGTAACAGAGCTATATATGCTGAAATTACATGCAAAGGCTCATTTCATCACTTTGAGCATGAAATGTTCCAATCTTCCTTGTGTTCAATATAACAGCCGATTGAACACATGCAATGCAACACAACATGCTTTATCTTGCTTCTTTTACTTGTTCATTTTTTGTTTACTCATTTTAGCTTACCAAATCATTCTTTAATTGATTTAGCCCATTGGTGAGAGTCCTCTAAAGAGAAAGAAGTGTCAACCAAAGGATGATTTAAGGCAAGAGAGAGGTCATGCCTTTGGTTAGTAGAAACCCTGAAAAGAGGATTAAAACCATTAAGGACAAACTCTATCTCAAGCTTAAAGGATCCCAAACTTGAAACAACTCTCTTAAACAATTGAAAGAGTGAAACAAATGAGAATGTAACAGAGCTATATATGCTGAAATTACATGCAAAGTGACACTACAACATGCAACCAACTCAAGCAACTCATGTTTAAGTCCTAGAACAATGAGCTAGTGAAGGAATTAACCCTACAACTATGCAAAACAAGCCTCAAATGAATTAACCAGCCCAAAATAGAGCCATAACAGGTTAAAGCAATGGCAAAAATATGCTGGAAATAAGCTAAGTTAAGCTAGAAAAACATGTTAACACACAAAGCTATCTAGGCATGCAAACAAGACACAAGGAGGGGAGGCTAACCCCTCCAATTTTGGACTTCAAAACATGTTTTTTGCCACTGAAATAACTCTGACAATTAGTGGTAAAAGCCTAAAAAAAAGATGATTTGAAAGTGGTGAATAATGGCACAAAAGCTTAACAAGCAAAGGAGCAAGAAGGGTGGACAACCCCTTAACTAAAAATAGCCTCAAACCACCATTTTTAAGTCATAAAAACAGAGGTTTTTTTAGTTTAAAACCACCCAAAAAAAGTACCAAAAGATGGGCAAAACAAGTATCAAAAACAAGCTTAAAGGGGAAAGGTTATACCTTTTGAAGGGAAGAGTGATTCTTGGCACCAATTCAAGCCAAAACCCACTTAAGGAGCTCCAAGAGAGCTTCAAGCAACCTCGGCCCAAAGATGAACAACTTTGGTCAAGGGTTGATAGGCAAAAGTTTGAAATATGCAAGCTTCTAAGCACAAAAGCTCAAGAGAGAGAGAATCTAGAGAGAGAGACTCCCAAAATTTTTCCAACCTTCAAAACAATAGAGAATGGCCTCTATATATAGAAAAATGAGAGCCATGGTCGAAAATATCAAGGTAGAAATATCTGGAGCAGTATAGAGCCAGCCAGAGGTAAATATCTGCAAAAAAAAATGATTTTTGACACCAGTGGCCGGCAAGGCATCATTGATGGCCGGAAAGGTTCATTTGTGGCCGGCAAAGACCATCAATGGTCGGCAATGAATCATCCATGGCTGGCACACTTCACCAGTGGCTGGCAGAAAAATCTGCTATCTAGGTCCAACTTTAAATGGGCATATCTCCTTCATCTGGACTCCTTTGCAGGTCATTTTTGAGTCTAAACTGAAGCCCCGGAAGTCTTATTTCCAATGGTGGAAACTTCACATCAAAATTCCAAGTGTGAAAAAAGATATGCCTATTTTAGTGAAGCTGCTCAGTTTCAATTCTAACCGGATTCATGCCTAACTTCTCCTCAGCTAGTTTTCTTCCCTCGTCTCTTATTTTCTTCAACTCCAAACCTCTAAACAATATGTTTTAAAGATTGTTTCAAAGATATCACCTCTCTTTCATTTATTTCTACTTTGTCCTTGCTCGGTTTATTGAAAGCGTAACATTTAACGAAATACGAGCCTCGGAACATCGTAGGAACTTTTTTTTCAATAATATTTTGAAAGAGAGGTTATTAAGGTCTAAAAATCATTTTGGTCAAAATAGTTTTGGTTCAAAATGGCATGTAAGGTTGGGATTTGAAGTTCTCATTGTCGAAGAAATCGAACCTTGCACAACATAGCCTGCTCCATCGAATAACAATCAGTAGCGTCCAAGTCTTTAGGGCGGTCAAAAATGGGGTATCTACAATACTGTATACCCTAAGCCACGTTCTGGTATAATGAGAATAGGAGCGGTAGTCAACCTAAGCTTTAGTTCCTGAAAGGATTTCTCACAAGCTTCACTCAAAATGAATTTCACTTCCTTACGAGACAATCTAGTCAAAGGTAATGCTATAGAAGAGAAATTCCTCACAAAGCGGTGGTAGTGACCAGCTAGACCCAGGAGTATGAATTTCAAAGGCATTCTTAGGTTGATCCCAATTCTGTACAGCTTCAATTTTTGAATAATCCATTGTAACCCCATCCCCGGAACATGGTCCACAAACTTCACTTCTAATAGCCAAAACTCACACTTTTCATACTTCGCATACAAACGATGTTCTCTAAGGAGTTGTAGGACAATGCGGAGGTGCCCCTCGTTCTCCTCATCGGAAGGTGAGTAGATGAGAATGTCGTCTATAAAGACAACTACAAATTGTTCAAAAAAATCTCAGAAGATTCGGTTCATCAAGTCCATGAATGTAGCAGGTGCATTGGTCAACCAAAAGGCATAACTAGAAACTCATAATGGCCATATCTAGTACGAAAGGTTGTCTTAGGAATATCCTCATCCTTGACTCGTAGCTGATGGTAACCTGACCTCAAATCTATCTTTGAGAAGCAATGTGAACCTTTGAGTTGGTAAAAAAGATCATATATTCTAGGTAAGTGATACTTATTCTTAATCGTAACTCGATTCAGTTTGCGATAATCTATACACAATCTCAACGAACCATCGTTCTTTTTAACAAACAGGGCCGAAGCTCCCCACGGTGAGGTGCTATGGCGTATGAAGCCCTTATATAGCAACTCTTGTAATTGTTCCTTCAAGACAACAAACTTAGCTAGTGCAAATCTATACGGTGACATGGAGATAGATGTCATCCCGACACTAAGTCTATGGAAAACTCAACCTCCTGGTGAGGCGGTAATTTGGTGAGATCCTCTAGGAAGGCATTTGAGTACTCGCAAACCACTCTAGAAAAAATATCTTGAACCTTACCACTCCCATCATCTAAGAAGGTTACCAGGAGAGAGCTTAGTTCACCTTGACTGCATGGGTCATACAATGGCGGTAACAATCTGTCAGTTCTATTCCCCAAGAAAGAAAAACAATCAGCACACATAGTAACTCTCATACAGTAGTAGTCTATGATGGCATAGTAGGAGGACAACCAATCCATGTTGAGGATGACATCAAATCCGAACATATTTAACAACACAAAGTTGAATGGAAGTCGACAGTCAACGGCCTCAATTACACACCCACGATATCCCCGATTCAAGACAGTCTTACCCCCAACGAGTGACTCTACCACAAGCAGAGACTCTAGTTGCTCACTTTCTAACCCCAACATGGATGCAAATGCAGATGCTATGAATAAATGAGATGCCCCGTTATCTATCAACACACTGGCCCAAGTATTGAAAATAAGATATGTAGCTCTCACAACATATGGTCCTAAAGACTGCTCTAATGCAATGATGGCGTACAAACTTCTCTGTGGCCTCTGCTCTCCTAGGTCGCCTCTCAGAAAATAGGCTTGCTGTACAAATTATGCAAATGTGGCCTCGTATACTGCTCTGGATGCCTGACCCTATTGGGCCGGCTAATAAGACTGTCTCTGCCCCTGGCTTGTCTGGAAGTCCCATGACTGGCAAGATCCCAATGCATTACTAGTCCTTGCTTTCTGTGGGCAAAACTTTTTCAAGTGCCCCGGTTGGCCGCACTGGTAGCATGATGGTGCTTGGCCCCTAATTTGGGATTCACTATAGGAGTGAGGCAACTGTGTCTGAGCCCTAAGTCTCTGACCACACTCTGAAACCTTGTGACCCAACTGACCACATCTATAAGAAGCACCACGGGTTTGACCCGTGTTCCTTGAACCACCAATCGTAATTGAACTAGAAGACTTAACCTTTTGTGGTGATGATTGAGAGAACGATGAGCTCCTAGACTTTTTCGAAGACCCCGAATGACCTCTAGACTCTTAGTACCCCGACCTCTTTGACTTTTGCCTGGTTTCCTCAGCCTTTACCATAATCTCTACATGAGTTTCGGCTTCCACAAGCCGGTCATAATCTCTGATCAGGTTACCCACTACCTTTGTTAAAAAATTTAATCTCAACCTTTTCTCAAATTCTAAGCATTGGCGCTCTTCAGTTGCTATCAGATCGAGTGCAAAATGGGATAAACTAGTAAATGTGGCTTCAAACTCGGCCACAGGTGTGTCGAGCTGCAATAGCCTTTCAAACTATCTCCTCAACCATTCTCTAGTAGTAGGAGGGAGGAACTTCTCCTAGAAGGCGTGAATGAATGCCTCTCAAGTGTGCTCAACGCGTTTTTTGGCATACTTCCACCATTGCCCAGCCTCTCCTTTCAATTGGTAGGCCACTAATGTCACTCATAACTCACCCTCACGGATTTGACGATTTGCTCTAACCACTCATCTGCTTTCATAGGGTTGGGCACGCCACTGAACTCAACGGGGTTTGAACAAAAGAATTCCTTTTTCAGGAAAGTAGTTCTAGTCTCTCCTTTGATGGTCCCAGCTACTTGTTCAGCTTTTAGTATGTCCATGGACTCTCTAAGAGCCCCTTCCATCTCCAGGACCAAAGCCCCAATTACGTTTTGGGCCGGTGGAGCGGCCACATTATTCTAACCCACTTCTTCTTGTGGAGGGATCTCCAGTTAGGTAGGCATATTTTGAACATCCCAGCAATGTCTACCACGACCTCTAACACATCTAGACGTCCTATAAGAAATAGAGATAAAATTAAATTTGTGACTCACTTTGCACGCATAGTCTCACCCGTCCCACATACACTAGCATGAGACCACACATACATTTAGATCACATTAGGCAAACCACACAAGCACCTTGTCATATAAAACACATATGAACCACCCCTCGAAGATATAAACATGTCCCACGGTGCTCAAAGACTTCCAAGCAAAAAGGGCATTGATCAAGTGCATTTCCAAAAGGACTTCAATGAGTGTGGTGGATCCAAGTTATATCCTAGAAGTTTCATTCCATACCCACATAGTTACAGATACACATAATCATGTTAATCAATTAACATCCTTCCTAGCATGGCAAACTCACTATAGTGTTAGCCATTTTCCACGAGCTGAAGGTAGTCAAACCTGGTAGTTCTGATACAATTTGTAACGCTCCAAAATAATTTAATGTAAAAAATGGTTGAACCAAAATCTTATCATCACCATAATAACATTAACCTAAGAGGTCCTCTTTCTTATTGAACTAAGGTTTCCATTTACAGTTCCATCTTCAACAAATTAAATACACTTTCATATGACATAGTTCAGCAAGTTAGAGGATACAAAAAAGAGGCCTTAATGGATTAAAAAATTCAAGGCATGGCCTTGTTACAACAAAAATGCCCACACAGTCCTAAACAAAGAAGCTCAGAGCTTTCACATTAAACATCCAGGAGCCTCGGTGCTCCAATCAAAACAAAAGAGTCTACTCCTTCTTACTAAGGTGGTGGCACATCACCAATTCCTGAAAATGTTTAGATAGGGATGAGCTATATGTCCAATAGAATATATTTAACAAAGTATCTAATTACTTCAATATCCACATGGCAATATCATAACCCAAAACACAATTTAAAATTTATGTTCACAAATAAAAAAGAGAAGAAAACATGTACATCTTTGTTCCACTTGAAAACCTTTCTCAACACTAGGGTGGTAAATATGCCATGAATCCCTCGTAGAAGCCCCATACTATATATACATATATTTATAACCAAAACTATCCCCACATTTGCCGGCTATTAATACGGCGGGTGGTGGACACTCAAAATCCTTCATTTTTTTCACTTTTACTAGCTATTATTGTCATGGCCCGAACCCGCCCCTATGGATTAGGGTCATAACCGGCCAGTAATTATGAGATTACCTACAACCCCAGTCAGAAATCAAAAGAGATTTAATTACAGGGGTCTAGACGTCCCCGAACGTCCTGGGAGGGAATCCCATTTTGTTCATTGGGCTCACTAGTTCGGACTCAAATGTCATGGTTCTTAATCTGATCTCGTAAAATGCAATACGAGATTGATAAATCACCAAAGAGTCCAAATCTGGCAAATCGTTTTGAAAAATTAATTTTTAGAAAGAAGTGCCAAACATGGACTGCTTTGCCAGTTACAGAGTTGCCACCTAAATATTTTATTTTGGGAGAATTTAGGAAACCCTGACTCGTGCCTAAGGCCACGTGTCCGTCATCACCAAAGTTGCCTCGGCTCGGGAACTTGGGTACGATTGGGGAAGGTCACTTCGTGAGCACCCTCGCTCGCCCGATCAAAGATCGGCCTCTACTAACCATGATATCGAGTTTTGAAAACATTATGTGTTCTTATTCCGGTTATTAGCCTAGAATTTCTAGGTGATGCACACAGCATACAAGTATAAACTAGATTGCCTAAGTTAGAACAAAACATCGCATATCCGTTCGTTTTGAAAATGGATTGAAGTTTGCTACTCACAAGTAGGCTAAAACACGGGTTTTGACGAATCATTCCAATTCAAGCAACCCAACCTTCACCCACAGGAATTCAAGCAATTATATCATATAAGCACATAGCCTCATGGTAAGCATGCTATCATGGCAGTCACTCACACGCATGCAAGGATGTTAAAGCATAAATACTAACTGTGTACTCCGAGCCAAAGAAAGAAGCTAATTAGAAAACATGCATGAATCCTAACTATGTTGAGATGCCTAATGCAACATATGCAAAAATGCAACTAAGATAGGCTTGACTATTCTAAGATGGCATATGAAATGCTACAGATAACATGTATTCAACTCAGAATTGAAATACAATGCAGTTAGCATGATGCGCTGAGCCCGATGCATGCAATACAGATGAATGGATGCAAACATGCGAGCATAAGGATGCTAATTGAAACGTGCCCTAAAACTAACCATCATAAGCTGGTAAATAAAAGGGAGAAAGACATGGGGTTGGAAGACATACATCACACACACGCACACTTATTACAACATTGCCCTGGCTCAGAGGGTCAGAATAAATAATATACAACCAACTAGCTAATCTAAGCTAATTAAACTAATTATTACATAACCCTAATTAATAAACAAATTAACTAAGAAAGCAAATGAATTAGCATGCAAGCTAAATGAATGGACTGCCTCAGCTTTGTCTTGAATGATGATGCATGTGTGCTCGAGTCGCCTTGTCGGGAAATCCATTGCGATGCCCCGATTTGCCTCTGTTTGCTACTGATCCCGGAATACTGTACAAAGCTCCAGAAGGCATGTTGACCAATTTTGGCTGCTGGTTTCCGGTTTGCTACAACAGAGAGCAAGAAAGGGGCATAGCAAAGTATTTTCAACGTATGTGTGCACGACCACTCTCCCCATCATTGCATAAGCTCTAGGGGGTGTAGACCTCGATCCTCGTGCCACCAATCACACATCTTGATGCATGATGGCTGAGGAGTCGAATTGCACAACTCAATGTGGAATGAATGCATATGAAAACACAACAAGGCCTAAACTCCATCATGGGTAATCCAGAGTGTCGGGGACCGAGAATCGAGGCACGTTTCGTCACTTGGAGTAACAATGCGACTAACATGTAACCCTAAACGCAATGCAACCTAATCATGCTAGCATGCGAGGGATGATATGCAAACATGCAACTAGCGTACACAATGCTATGAACTAAGAATGGCATACTCAATGCACATGAACTGTATGGCATACACAATGCACATACGAAGACTATGATGCACAGATGAAGACTATCAATGAGATGATCAAGGCATATACAATGCAATGGCCAAACATGCAACAACATGAACTAAATGGCATACACAATGCAAGATGGACTTAAACCAATGTGAGTGGACCTCAGCCACACTCAAATCAGTGGCCAAACACAATTGAAATGAGACAAGAACGCTCATGCAAACATGTCCAATGCATGGGACCGAACCTAAGGCATTGAATGCCACTCTACCAAAGCATGGCAAGGGATGACACATGGCATACAATGACACAAATTCCAGCTCTGAAATAGCATACAAGATGGTCTCGAAACATGCAAACACCTCACCCGATGCATGCTAGATGACCCGAATACCGAAACTAGTGGAATGGATTACACTATAGGTATGCAAAACAATGCTCAAATGATGAAACCAACCCCAAACAGTCCCTATGCAGACCAAAATCAGTGGCAAAATGTGTTGGGATGGTGGCTCGGAATGCATTCAAATGAAGCTCATGCAATGGCCGGTAAATGAGGCATTCAAGCATAACTCTCAAACGCATTTAAAGAGTAAAAATCATGAGAATATGGCATATATGTAAGCTCTGAAATATGATGTGCAATGGCCCCAAAACATGAAAACACCTCAGTATATGCATGTAATAGACATCGAAACTCAAAGCTAAACATGGATATTGTACTACAAGCATGCAAAACAAGCATCATTCGACCATGAGACCCAAAAACAGAGCTGAGGTAGTCCAAAATATGCACAAAATCAGTTTAAGGCATGACCAAAAAGTGCTAGAATCAAGGGTCAACATAGCATGCAATGTAAGCTAGTAAAGAGAATTTGCACTACAAGTATGTGAGGCAATCAAGACGTCACCAAACCAGAAAAATTCAGAAGTATGCGATGTCAAATAATGTCCAAAAACTCATGGAAACAAGGTCAATGCATGCAAGAATGATATGTTCCTTTGAAAGGCCAAAAAGAGGGTTATTCTACACATGCAAGATGGACACCCCACATGACAAAACCACCTCTAGACAGAGGTTATGAAGGCCCTAAAACTCACTAAAAAGGGCCTAAAATGAGGCTAGGAAGCATGCAAGTAAAGGCTCCTTTGAAAGGTTATAAAGAGGGTTACTCTACACATGCAAAAGGGACACCTAATATGGAAAAAACAACTCTGGACAGAGTTCATGCAGGTCCTAAAACTCATCAAAAATGGCCTGAAACATGCTCAAGAAGTGTGCAAATATGGGCTTCTTTGTAAAGCCAACAATGCTAGTAAACAAAACAAGGGGTGAGAGGGTCACCCCTCTCTGATTTTGGAGCTCAAAATAGCACACTAGCCACTGAAAATCCACTGGATTTCAATGGCTAAGAGGTCAAACAAAGGCCAATGCAAAGGCCTAGATGCATGGCTCAAAACAAAGTCAAAACAAGCATGCAAGGGGGGAGATGACCCCCAACAGAACAATGACCTTAAACAAACTTCAAGAGGAGCTCAAAATAAGACTTTTTTTAGCTCATGACAAAGCCCAAATATGCTTTCAAACTAGGCTAAGAGATGGAACAAAACAATGCCAAAAAGAGGGAAATAGAGTGTTACCCTTGTAGCAATAGGGACCAGCAGCTTCTGGACCAAAACAGCAAGCCTTCAACCTCTGAAAACCAGCTCCAAGGTGCTTAGAGTGATGGTGGAGGTGTTAGGATAGGATGTGGTGTGTAATAGCCAAGAACAATGGAGCTTTGGAGCTTGAAATAGAGAGATATAGGGAGAGGTGCATGTATGCCTTAGCCAAAAAATCTAAACCTTTGCTAATGAGGGAGAGAGCTTCTCTTATAGGAGAACAAAGGTCCAAGCTTCTCTTGGAAGCTTGGAGCAAAGGGCCAAGCTTCTTAAGGAAGCTAAAGCAAAAAGGGTCAAGCTTCTTGAAGAAGCTAGAGCAAAGGGGTCAAGCTTCCTCAAGAAGCTACGAAAGGTTCAAGCTTCTTCAAGAAGCCAAAACAAGAGGGTCAATCCTCCATAGACGTGTATGGAGGATGGAGCAAATGCGTCCCAGCTGGCACAACTGGAAGCAACTCAGTGAGACAAATCTGCAGAAAACTGGTCGACCAGTTCAAGTGGTCGACCGACCACTTGCCCTAGTCGGCCGACCAGGTCAAAAGGTTCAAGTTGATGAACGGTGGTTGGCAGCCCTAATTGGTGGTCTCCCAATTCAATGCAAGCTAGTGGTGGTACGGGAGACCAGCAATTGTGGCCCAAAAGTGAAGGAGACCAGCTCTCTAACAAGAAAACCGCTGGCGAAGAGAAAGGTGGTCTCCAAGAAGAAAAGGCAGTCTCCCACCCTGGTACCACCTTCCTAACAATGAACCTAGGGTCCATGCCAAAAATGAACCCACACCGATGCAAAACGAGGGTTCGGGGGCCAAAACACGCAGCCGGGTGCCCCGAAAACTGACTATTAAGCATCGAAAGTGCCGTGCGACCACGAAGGTGGTCTCCCAGGCCACAGTGTCCCTCTAGAGAGAGGAAACAAGGTGCGTGACAAAAACCGGAGCAAACGGAGAAAGTTAAGCGGTCCCGAACCGAGGCGCACAGCCGACGGCTTCGAAAATCGGAAACTGATCTCCAAACGGGAACAGTGGCCGACGACCACGAAACGTAGCCTATGGCCACTGAGAGATGGTCTACGAGACCTCTCCCTCCCTTCAGGAAGAGAAAACAGAACCTGGTTCACAAACCGAGGCAAAGCATAGAAGAGTCCCGAAGTCCGGAGGCAAGGCTCTCAGCCGAGACTCCGTGACCTCAGAACGAGCACAACATGCGCAATCACCGAGAGCTCAATTGATGACGTCTAAGTCTTAAGGTCGGTCAAAAATGGAGTGTCTACAAGGGGCCAAATAGTGGAAGCAAAAATTTACAAAGATTGTCCAATGAGCTATGCATATATTGCTTAACCAAAAACTTTCTCATAAGTGTAATAACTCACACTATACACACATTCATGTTATGCACTACATAAGTCCAAGATCATTTAAAAGTCAATGTTAACAAAAAGCAAGGTTATAGACAACTCGGCCACATAAGACTGCAAAAGAAGAAAAGGAAAAGCAAAATAAAAACAAGGCCTCTTGCGTGAGGCGACCTTGGTTGACTCCTCAAAACTTGGTGTCTCATAGCTCACTAGGGCTGGGACTGGACATCTTGTTGCTCACCTACATACATATAAATAAAGAGTGAGCTAATGCCCAGTGAATAATACCAAAGCAAATGGGTTCATGAA
The DNA here is from genome assembly GCF_004153795.1 of Camellia sinensis. NCBI lineage: Eukaryota > Viridiplantae > Streptophyta > Magnoliopsida > Ericales > Theaceae > Camellia > Camellia sinensis. The sequence goes on from NW_021024973.1 coordinate 2,231,311, forward strand.
CAAAATTCTCATAATCATAATTCACTATTACGCTTGGAAATCAATAATAAAGCAAAACGACCTTAGGTTCTTTCTATCACTTCCCAAACACAAAATGACCTCGAGTCCATGTAGCATACAAAACGACCTTGGGTCCATCATATGCAAAACGACCTTAGGTCCAACTCATATACACATTTGTGTGCACACATTTAGCTCCATGGTCATATACATATTCATCTTTGCATCCAAAACGACCTTAGGTCTATTCAATTCCTTATTCCAAACGGCCTCCGGCCCATTTAACAATTATACAAAGCGGTCTTAGGCCCATTTAACAATTATACAAAATGGCCTTTGGCCCATTTAACAGTTGTACAAACGGCCTTAGGCCCAATCCACATCCTTACTGAATATACTGAACGGCCTTAGGCCCATTTCATACTCATACGTTAATCACTTCGCATATTTCATTTCGAATTAAGTGATTAGAATACTCATTCATCATATCACTCCAAAAGTTTAGAACCTTACCACATAGGCATCATCTAGAAAATAATATATATATACAAAATTATCCTTGCTGAGATATTACTCACAGTGTTCCGGTGCGTGGTTCGCCCTTGCACTTGATCCTACATAATTCATAAGACATTGGGAAATAATACGATTCAATCCATTCTTTAGTTTGCTTAATGTTCTTAGGCTTCTTTTATGGCCTTTAATTCATTTAGGATGCTCAATGTGTGCCTAAGAATACTCAGGAATAAAAGAGAACAGAAATTGGAACATATTACAGCTTTTCAAAAGTTTCTGAAACAGGGCACCTCACTCGAGAGGTCTGTAAAAGTACTGGTTGCATGAATTTTACGATTGAGTGAGGCTTATGTCGCTCGAGCGATGTGCCATGTCAAACAGGGTTCACTTGAGTGCAAGGTTTGCCGCTTGAGCTACCATACAAATCACTGTAAAACTTCTGGGAGCTTGATTTTTACGCTCGAGCGACACTTTTCTTGCTCAAGCGGACATGTTGAATTCTGGAATTTCCAGAACTATGTTTGAAGTTCAAAACTTGATTCCAAAGGCTCAAAACTCGTATTTTTGGTACAAAAACATGGAAAACATTACATGACATGGGAACATAGGTAATTTGAGAACAATTGATCAAAATCAGGATCCAATTCTCAAATCATTTCACATTCTTCTTGGTATGTTCAAAGTTCATGCAACCAAGCTTCATATCTTCATGGACTATGCATGCATGTGAAATATAGACTCTAATTCCATTTTGAATGATACAAATGTTGTTCAAAATCATGAAGCTCAACAAAATTATACATTTGGTACCATATTCTCCATGAATTTGTCAAAATGATATTCCAAACTCCCATGCATGTATGATCTTACATGAATTCTTATCCTATCATCCTCAAAATATGCAATTAAGCCTCATAACCTCATCATTCATGGATGCATGTCTCGAATGACTACCAATTCAATTTGTTTAACATGCCATAAACTCAAATATGAAGATTCTTAGCAATTTGTTACATGCGTATACATATTGATCCCATTTTCATCATTTTTAGCTCAAACCTTGTTCTTAATTTCATATCATCTTTGAATTCACTTAGTTATGAATGTAAACCCATGAATTTGAGTTCAATAACTCACCTAGAAGCTTCAATCTTCCAAATTCTAGCTAGTTCTTGAGTTAATACTCCTAAATTCTCCAAGCTTGAGCTAAATCCTTCAAATTGTGTTTTCTCTCTCTATAATCGGTTCACTCTCTCTCTCTCTAGAGTGTATTTCAGATTTTGAGCTCATAATATGAGTTTATTGGCCCTTATATATACTAGGTCATTAGTTTAAACTAATCAAACTCTCTTATGGTTAATAAACCACACTTAATTCAATCCAATTGGTTTGATCTGAATCAATTTTTAATTAAATTTCACCATAGGTTCTAAAAATTACGCTAATCACAATGGTACAATCAATTTTGGTTTCTAACGCCTCTATAGCCCTAAATTTTTAATTTATAGAAGCATACATAACATATTTTCCTATGGTGGATAGATATAGTTTCAAAAACACATATAATCATACAATTAGCACACAAAATCATGTCAAGCACATAACGATAAGCATAATTAAGATTGACTAGCATAACACAGAGTAGGGTTGTCACAATTATACGGTAGGAATAGTGGACACCCAAAAAAAATTTCCCACATTCATTCGGCGATAAACTCAAGACAGGCCATTTGGGGACCTAAACTCCCTGTGCGAGTACTAACACAACACATCGTTCTAAAAAACTGACTCTCTACCTAGACTTCTTTTTTCCACCTTCTAAGTAACCAATCATTCATAAATACATGAGATGAATAATAAAATATACAATACATGGATTAACAATTTCCAAATCCACAAATTCCAATTAACACACATTAATAATGTACTCCAAAATCTAGTTATCCATTTATGTATGTCTAACGCCCATTAAATTTCAAAAGTTGAGAGTCAATTCCATCCAAACATCATTTTTCATAAAAATCAAAACTAGGGTCTTTATTTCTTTAATAAATTTGGGGTTTTTATGCCCTCTTCATACATGTGATAGTTCTCAACATCAATACTCATAATCCGTAAGAGTTTATTTGAAATTTTGATAAACCTTTGGGTAAAATCCCTTTTTGTTGAAGATAAAACTCAATTTATACTCAATCATCAAAACAAAGTATCATGGTCACAACAAAACCACATAATCATCCTCAATATAAAGAGATACTAGGTTAAAAGTAACCCTACCTCAAGAAAAAAGCAAGGAGAAAGCTAGACTTTAGGAACAATCCTTTATAGAATCGAAATCCAATCGGCAGAAAGTAAGATCTTGACGTAGACTCCACTTCTTGCAAGGGATTTAGGCTTAAATCTTAGTGGAATGAGAGATATATGAAGTGAGAAATCTAGGGTCTTCAGAATTAGAGATAGAGGAAAGAAGAGAGAAAAGGAAAAGTGAAAGAAATGATCTAAAAGTGAGTTTTAAGTTGCTGAATGCGCGTAGACTCCTCGAGCGGTCTTTTCACTGCTCGAGTTATGAATGAGGCCTCTCAATATCTCTTCCTGCAAAACGACATACTGGGAACCCCTTATCTTCGCTCGAGTGATCATTTGTTTGCTCGAGCGACCATTTGTTCGCTCGAGCAGTCCCTCAACCTGCAAAACAAACTGCTGGAAGCACCTCATCTCCACTCGAGCAGTCTTTCCAGCATTCGAGCAGTCACCTGAAACGAGTTGTCACATAATAAGTCAAGAAAAAACCATGATTTACAATAAAATGCGGGGAATAAATTAACAATTGTGAAGTTTAGTCAAGAACGTTGGAAATAAATTAACAATGCTGAAATTTGTAAAAAAATGTTAGGAAAAGTCTTTTTATTGTAGTGCAAAAGAATCAATTTTCCTCTAATACTTCTCTCCCAAACCGAGACAACCGCCTCCCTCATTTCCCTCTCTCTTTTGTCTTGCATGTCCACCATTGTTAGTGCTAAGGTTTTGGTTCCACCTCCTCCTTTAGTTTGGTGATCCTTCTCTTATACTTAAGGAGTTAGAAATATCAATCCCTTGTATGATTAGTATGTATGTATAATAAGGTTTGTGAGAAACATTCGAAACTTAGGGGAGAAATTAAGGCCTTGGAACACTTAAGTTAGATCATCCAACTTCTCTCTCTTTTTCCTCATTTGTTTAAAGCTTCAAGTAAAGGTACGGGTTCTCTCAACTTCTTCGTAGAAAAACCTGCTAGGGTTTGTTTCAAGTTAATTATTACATGATTTCATAAGTTAATGGCATGATTAGTTTATGAAATGCATTTGTTTCTTTGTTTTTTTTTTTTTCTTCTTCTTCTTCCTTTTTTTTTTTTTTTTTTTTTTTTTTTTGGTATATATTCAAATCCATGAGCTATATGTTTGATACATATTTTCTTGAATCACTTTTCTAAGTAAAAGTTAGATTCTTATCTTGAAATCCCTAAATATGTTCTTGTTTTGTGATTTCATGAATTTTGAATATAATATTTTCATATTTATCTTGAAATCATGAAAAGTAATTAATTAATTAATTTAGGTTTTTTTTCTTCAAACCTCAAAAAGTGTAATCTATGACATGTTTGATGACTAATGGTAACATGTGATTTGAGCAACTCTAAATATTTGAGAAATATTTAAAGTGTTGAGAAATTGGGAAAAATGATGTAGTTAGATTAATCATGGGTTAAAATGAGGTAGTCGAAAAGATGGTGTGATTTAGAGTTGATTTACTATTTTCCATGATTTTTACCCTATTTTTCTTACTAGTTTCTTAAAATATATGTTTCCATGACTTTTTTATTATTTCAATTGTGTTTATGAGTTATTTGGATTATTTGATGAATTTGGGACTTATGAGAGAAGAAATGTAATTTTGACACTTTAGGGGGTAAAATAGTCATTTGAGAATATTTTGAATTATTTGATTGAAATTGCCATGTAAGAAATTAACTTGGGGTTAATGAAGGGTAAATCGATAATATCATGCTTTGAGGGCATTTTGTCAATTCAAACCTTAGGGATAATTTGCTAAATTATATTGATCATTTCACACTAACGTTGTGTTTGGTTGCGGATTTGGGGAGGGATTTTGGAAAGGGAAAGGGAAAAAGTGTGTGAAACTATGTGAAATGTAGGTATATTTTATTCACAATTCACCTACCTTTTCCATTTCCCTTTCCAGATCCCTTCTCAAATCCCCAAACCAAACACAACATAAAAGTATCTATCTATCTACCTATCTTCTTCTATACTATTATTAAGTGAAGGCCTGAATTGGTATAGTGAAGCTTTGCTCTTCTCATGCCATGTAACAATATTTTTTATTTTTTAATAAAAAATTTACATGAGAAGGTGGGCAAGACTTAAGCCCATGATCATGGGTTTAAGGTAGGAAGACTCATACCACTTAAGCTAAATACACATTATATTATTATTTTGTTTTATTCTTACTTATTTTGAATTACATACGTATCATGTGTGTCACCCACTAGTTATTATTATTATAGCCCTAGGGGCAAATTAGTAAAGTTGGCTAGAAAGACCATTGCTGGAAAAAAATGGCTAAGTATTGGAAATTACTCTAAGTACAGAAAAGTGGGAATCTAACTAAGTATTAAATAACCAGTGTTAGTATTTACTATACTTAGTTGTTTTTTGGGTGCATCTCGGTATTATTGATTTACGGGCTTGGCCAGGGACATAGGCTTATTGCCAATATTGTGGTCTAGTATGCTTGAAGAGATAGTGGATCCAACTATCTGCGGATTAGAACCCCAGACACTACATAGTTTAGAGGAGTCGTAGCCTTGGTGGTTGAGAGTGGAGTTTCTTTCTGACATGTAGCTCAAAGAGAGCCTTAGGCATGATCTGGGTAGAACCTAATATGTATTTATTTATGGCTTAGACACGGTATGTGTTGGTGAGGCTAGATTTTTGCCCCATTGACAAGTTATTGACGCTCTGTTGGTGGTTATTGATTCTGGATTATTTCTTTTATTTAATTATTCTAATGTGAGTTAATTAAATAAGATAGACTAAATAAGATTAAGTACTTACTTATTTTGAATTACATACGTATCATGTGTGTCACCCGCTAGTTATTATTATTATAGCCCTAGGGGCAAATTAGTAAAGTTGGCTAGAAAGACAATTGCTGGCAAAAAATGGCTAAGTATTAGAAATCACTCTAAGTACAGAAAAGTGGGAATCTAACTAAGTATTAAATAACCAGTGTTGGTATTTACTATACTTAGTTGTTTTTTGGGTGCATCTCGGTATTATTGATTTACGGGCTTGGCCAGGGACATAGGCTTATAGCTAATATTGTGGTCCAGTATGCTTGAAGAGATAGTGGATCCAACTATCTGCAGATTAGAACCCCAGACACTACATAGTTTAGAGGAGTCGTAGCCTTTGGTGGTTGAGAGTGGAGTTTCTTTCTGACATGTAGCTCAAAGAGAGCCTTAGGCATGATCTGGGTAGAACCTAATATGTATTTATTTATGGCTTAGACACGGTATGTGTTGGTGAGGCTAGATTTTTGCCCCATTGACAAGTTATTGACGCTCTGTTGGTGGTTATTGATTCTGGATTATTTCTTTTATTTAATTATTCTAATGTGAGTTAATTAAATAAGATAGACTTAATAAGATTAAGTAAGTTAATTCGAAAATTGGACATTACATTGCATAATTTTACTTATCTCAACACTAACATGTTTACTTAGTAAGAAATGAGATTATTGTCGAGTGAGTATCAAGACTCAACCCCCTTGCATTGTGTAGGTACCGATGGACACCCATCGGTTAGAGCGTCAAGATGTTGTTTATTTTGTTTAAGTATAGACCCTAAGCTAATTTGGGCATGCATGTCTTGGCATCTTTTGTCGGATTATCAGATTATTGTATTAATTCATTTCGGATTTGTATCTAACGTTTATTTCCGTTATTGCATGATCTATTTCATTTGATAGGTTTGCGCATCAAGTGAGGATGTCTTTAGTATGTGAAAGAACACTAGAGTTTTTGAACTTAAAGGGTGAATTATTTCAAAAGCTATCAAACTGCATGTTTCTCAATGCAAGCTGAATTTATCAAAAACACCTTGTTTTGTCACCTAAAAGTTAGGTCCTATAAAAGAAGGAAAGTGTTTGGGTGTGCAAAGTGCATACCACCTTACTTATGTTTGTGAAAATTTACACAATTTTGTGAGGTAACTTACTTATATTTGTGAGAATTTACGCAATTGTGTATAGTATGCACTTGCACACTTGAGAATTGCCCATAAAGAAAAAAAAATGGACATCTTTTCCAACCTTATCCAACCTAAGCCTATTAGGCACATTATATGTGGTAAACCCAATGTAAAGCCTTTGACTTTTGTAATTTCTTTTTAGACCCTTATTTTTGAATTATTTCAATGAAAGACCCTCGATTCCTTAATTGATTTCAATTTTAACTCTAGAGTTGAAAACAAATGCCAACCAAAAACTCGCAAACCCTAATTGAACCCGAGAACGTAGGGATCATTTCCAAAGCCTTAATAATAATTAAATTAATTCCCTAATTATATTTACCGCTCAAAAGCTTAAGTTTTTGGCTCTCATTACGATTCACAATTTAATTCAAAATGAAAAAACTTTAACTGAATTCCCAAATCCTAATTTAAATAAATATTACACTTAAATAAATGTTCTAGTTCATAAATTAAGGCCTTAGCCCTCATAATTTACTTGAATCATAAATTGTCCCCAAGTTACTACCATTATATATATACTTGTACCAATTTTCTTAAACAAATAAGTTTGTACATAAATATCTTCATAAAACATATAAATTGTACACAAAATAAATCATAGAAATCCCTCAAATCCTAGGTGATATGGCCGGCCACCCCATTGAACATATATATAGGGTACTTTTGAGATAAATTTGCGTAATTTAAGGAAGAATAATTTGACCTAAGTACAAATTTGAATATATTTTTATATATATTTATGCATGTACTAGTAACTAGAATGAATTAAATTAGATCTAAGCCTAACTAAATTAAGTACATAATTAAGGTCCTAATCATCTCTCATTCCATTACATTCAAACTAAATCAAAGAACTATTCAATTGAATTGGAACCAAAGGCAAAATAGTTTTTTATCAATTTTTTCCTATAAATATACCACCCATCTCCACTTGTTGAACACACGTACACACTCACACACCCAACCCACGTCTAAGAGGAGAAAGAAAGAGAGAAAGAGCTTGGTGGTGGAGGAAAGAAATGAAAGTAAAGATTGTGCGATCAACCTATCTAGGCACCAAGTAAGCCACATTACCATCCTTCCTTCTATATTTCTCTTTCAAATACATGTTCTTAGAGGTCTTAAACATTTTTTTTTTTAGATGTGTTTTCTCTTAATAGGCGCAAAACTATCTTTTCTACACCTATCTCACATGATTTCCAAAGGCACACATTGAATCTAAAATTCTGAGTTAAATAAATATCATTTAGCATGTTTCTATCACAATAGAAGTGAAAAAATTATCCATGGTTACCCTCTATTCTTACTTTTTCTCTTATTTCAAACTTTGTGCTGAAATAACTAGTATTTATAGCCCACTTGAAAAAAAATTAGAAAAATGCAAAAAAATCCCCCTAACCTCAATTTTTATGTCAAAACGTTCCTTTAAGTGTTATCTTTCATGAAAAAATGTTTTGTCAAGAAAGAGTAAGTAGTTTGAGAGAATATTCAATTTTCGTAACAATCGACGAATTTAGATAGCGCTAGAGTATTTCTAAATAACTAAAAATCTAGGAAAGCTATGCCACTTATGAAAAATGTTTTGAAAACTAAATAAAATTTTATACAAACCATGGGACAGCTAAGTTTGGAAAAAAATCTAAAAATGTCTCTTTAAATGCAATCTTTAAAGTGCATCAAATCTGAAAATTTGCTATTGTTAATGAATTCATGCTCTTAACTTCATGGATGTGTTTATGATATTATTCATGTCTTTGCATGATATTTGCATGTTGTTAGACATATTTGATTTGGATGATTGTTTTTGCTTCTCTTTCGATTTATTTTTATGAGTTAAATTGATCAAACATAATCTATGTCAATAATCTAATTTTGTTGGTTTTTGAGATCAAAACTTAGCTTAAACAAATGATGAATTAAGCCCAAAACAAATAGCAAAACAACAGCAGCAAAGAGCAACAGCTAAAGCAACCAAGCCCATAAGGGGCCGGACGACCAGACGATCGATTGGTCAAGCCAAAACTATGTCGTTTTGTTCTTCAGCTTTGGGTATGCACGAACATCTAGGCAAACATTCGAGTGGATGACCGACTATGGCATTTTGGCCCAGTTTCGCTTCAGTTTAGTTCTACTTCGCTCCGAACATCAGACTAGCAGTATGCTCGATGACTGTCGATGATAACCTTAAAGATTGGGACTTTACGAGATATCCGGGCAAACGTCCAGATAGACATTCGGGCAAACATCCCACAGACACAAAGCTTGGCTTTGGACATTTGGGCAGACATCCTTCTATGTATTGCTACATATATCAGTCTGTACTGAGGAAATAAATAAAAAATGTTTGGCCCATTCTTTTTCCATCACTCAAGGAGCGAAACACACATGGGTGATAGAGACTCTCGCTAAAGCATAAAATTAATATCACCTCATCCCATCACTCAACGAAAGAATTGGATGGGCACTGTTAGAAGAGCTGAAGAACAGAGCACTCAACTTTGTTTTATATATAGAGCTCTGTGAAGTACACAAATATAGATATAGTGAGCTAGAAAACATTCTTCATCATTCGTCACTCTCATTCTCTCAAATCTCTGAAGTAATCTTCGTATGTATTTCTTCTGCTTCTTCAAAAATTAATCTTGAGCTTTTGCTTTAACCATATACACCTATGAGACGTCCCTTTACTAATATAACTCAAAACTTCAATCTTTGTAATATTTCTTGAGAGAGTTCCATTATAGCTTTCCTTGAAAGCAAAAACACCATTTCGATTTGTAAGAGTGTAGCAGAGTGTTCTTGAAACCTTGAGAGTGATTAAGAATCATCTAAGGATTTCAAGGTTCTGAAGGCCTGTAATGCCTATGTAAAATCTATGAAGGATTGCTCCATTTGTGAAGAGGTTGCTAGTATCTCTGTGAAGCTAGAGATATAATGGAAAATCTCAAGTGAAGCTTGAGGAGTGGATGTAGGCTTAGTTAAAGCTGAACCACTATAAATCTGTTTGTCTCCTCTTTCCTTATCTATTTACATTTCATTTACTTCTATAGTTGATAGTGTTATCTGTTGTTGAGTTAATCTCAATTTCTGCGCCTTTCTACCATAGCCAATTGATATTTCATAACCACGTCATTTTCCGTAACTATCTGATACTATTGTGTTTATCATTTAGCCTTTATAATATATCAAATATACTCATTGCTATAATCTACCTCTTCTTACCATCTGATACACATTCTATATTTGTTGTTCTTATTAATTTAATTTTTATTAGGTAATTGTTAGCATTTGAATTGTAGAAACCTAATTCACCCCTCTCTTAGGTTGTATTTTGGGTAACAATTGGTATTAGAACCTGGACTCTTGTATAAAACTTAACCATCTTTGTGTTTTCTGAACACCGATCGTGTTATTCATTTAATCCTTTATGTTTAACCTTGATTTACTATTGTATTAGTGTCGGATTTTAATGTAAGGCTTTGGTTGGACCGTTGAATTGTTGTTTTGAAAACTTCCTCTTAAAATTTTGCATTTTATTTGGTTTGATTCCGTGAGTTCCACTTGTTCCAGAGGGTGCGAGATAAGGTTCAGAATGTCTGGAGATGAGTCGAGAAAATTCTAGGCTAGAGAACAAGGGTTGCACGTGCGGGGGGCTTGGGCCGCACGTGCGGAATACAGGGAAAAATCTAGCTGCACAATGAAATAAAAGCACGTGAAGTAGCAAGTGCGGGGAAGAGGCAGCCGCACGTGCGGGGATGAAAGTCGCACATGCAAGAAGCACACTCCGCACGTGCAGGACGGGTTGAGTCCGAAAATCATCTTTTTCTTCTTTTGTGTTGTGTGTATCACTTTTGGGACATTTCTCTCTCACTCTAAATATCATTTTGCTCCTCCTTCTCTCTAAAAACTCTCACCAAACACCAAAAACCTTTGATTTCTTGCAATCTATTGAGTTTTGATCCATCTTTTTTCACAAATCTTGGTAAGCAAAGCAAGAACTTCACTTTGTGTGGTAGAGTTCGAATTTCTTCAACCTTAGATTCTAGGGTTTCATCAAATCTCTTCATCAAGCTTGAGGTAGGGACTTCTTTGAGTTATATATACTTGTTTACGTAATACTGGTGTTGATTTTGAACCCTCCTTAAAGATATTATAAAGGTTTTGGTTTTTGACTCATGGAATTGGTAACTTGTTAAAGAAATTCATCTTTTGTTTTATTGGAAGGTTTGTTTTGGATAGTTGAAGCACATTGATATAAAAAAAAGAAGATGTTTTTAATGAGATTTTACCAAGAAAAGAAGAAATACATTGGTTGGGTGAAAAACCTAGAAATTGGGGATTTCAATAGATACAGAGGTGCATGTGAATGACATTGTTAATATGCTATTTTGTGGGCCAAAGTTTGAATAGGACAAGAACTCTTTTATTATTATTATGTATATAATGATGATTTTCATGGGGCATGAGGATTGAAAATGTGGTAAATTGTTGTTCAATGTTGATATAGTCTTGTGAGGGCTAAAATGTTGGAAGAAGTAGGGAATAAAGAAATGTTGTTGTTTATTGATAGAACAAAATAATCATGTAGCCATTTTGCGAAATGGCATGGAAAGGAGAGATGGGGATTTTGCTCCTCTTGGGACTATTGTTGAAATATGTGAACTTAGGAAAAATTAATATTGTTGCATTGGTTTTGTTGCATTGCTTATCCATTCAATTGGTTATCATATGTTTAATTTGAGTTTGGAAACTTGCATTGAGAAAGGAAAGTTTATAATTGAGGTTTTATTGAAATGTTTACGGGGTAAATGCGTTGGTAAGTCCGAATAGCGAGTGTGGATGAAATTGGTTAAGTTGGCCTGAGTGTTCGGGGTGAAAGACGGAAAACACGCGGAGGAGGTACCACTTCCCTTTTGGTTAGCAACCGGTAAAGTGGGGTTTTTGGTAGTGCTGGTTATGCCTACTTGCAGACACCAACCTAGGGATTACCTGAGTCGTATTTACTGCCCTGATGAATTAAACTATAAATTTCTAAATTTTATAGAATTTCAAGTTATCATTGTGCATGGTGATTTTTCAAAGAAATGTAAACGAATTTTTCTTAAGGCATTGCATGGCATGTGCATTTCATATTGGGAGTTCTTGCATAAATGCATATACTTTGTTAAGATTTCTCTATTGGGCTTTATGCTCACCCCTATGGGATTTTGGTGCAGGAAAATACGTGGTGATCCCGTCGAGTTGAGGGCGTGGATACATTTTGTGAAGAGTAAATGACTCTATTTTGTTGTGATTTATTTGCTAGCTAAGGGCTTTAAATGTATGGGTTTGTGAAACCATTTTTGTGTAACTGGGCTCAAGCTTGGGAATATGTAAGCCCTTAAGGGCATTGTAATTATCTTGGGATTTGATGTTCTACATGCTATAGATTCATATATTTCTATATCATTGAATGTATAATTTGCATGTGGAACTTTTGTATAGACCTTATTGATTAATGATGTGAAGGTTGGAGGTTTGCTATTGTACTTAATTTATGTTGGATATTTTTTGGGCGTTACAACTTGGTATCAAAGCTACCGGATTTGAATACTTGGGGCTCGTGGGGAGTGATTGTTTTGCCACAGTAGGTTCATTTCGCATGATTAGGAAATGTTCTGTTTTTCATGATTAGGTGATAACATGCTTATGTGACTATATGGGTATAAGATTGGACTTTTGGGATGTTATTTGCCCCTATTAAATTCCTTAAGGTCTTAATAGAAGGGTATTTGATCAATACTCGTTTTATTAAGAATTCTTGGTTTTTCGCGGGAGAAATTTCATCATGAAAGAATAATCTGTATGTGTTTATGTGACAAAATATTTATGTGGAGTGAATTGAATTGTTTGTGTGGTTGATCATATACATAATTGTTGTAGTCTAATGTGTGAGGCAAGTTGCGAGCACATTTGGAATTGTGTGCTAAATTGTTTATCTTGATTCCTTAATTAGGATGTCAGGAAGGGGTCAAACTTGAGGTGGTAGAGGTGGAAGGCGTCGTAGGGGTCACCGGGGTGTGCATGATGCATCGGTCCATGAGGTTCCGGTGCAAGAAGAGGGGTTGGGCCAACCTAATATGGCTGAGCAAGTGAGGCAAGTGGAAATTCTGGGGCCAGCGGGTCAAGCCGCAATGGGGGTCCTAGCCCGAGAAATGGCGGGGGCCTTGAGGGAGTCGATGAACATACTAAGGGTGGAGAACCAAGCTAGAGAGAATGCCGTAGAGATGAGGGCAAGTTTTCTCACTAGGGATTTTTTGCAGGCCAAGCCGGATGAGTTCCATGGTGGCCCCGATCCTAAGAAAGCGGATGAGTGACTCGAACAGACAGTGAAGACATTTGGGATGTTTCACATCGAAGACAGTGAGCTTAGAGTGACTCTTGTGAGTTACTACCTCAAGGGGATGCGAGCCAATGGTGGAAATATGCCAAGGGCCGAATGAAACTGACATGGGAGCATTTGTGGTGGCTTTCCAAGACAAGTACCTACCTCCCACTGCTAGGGAGAGATTGAGGCAGGAATTTCAAGACCTTATGTAACTTAACATGTCCGTGGCTGAGTTTGAAGCAGCCTTATCTAGTTTGTCCCGGTTTGCACCGGAATTGGTAGCAATGGAAGAGCATTGTTGCATTGAGTTTGAGAAGAAACTAAGAACCAAGATTTTGTTCAAGGTTGCCGGGAACATGATTCGGAACTATGGCCGTCTTGTGAAGGCAGCGTCACATGTAGAGATTACTATGGAGACCGAGGATGAGAGAATCTGGGGTTCGAGATCGAGGGGTCAAAGGTCACAAGGAGACTATAGGCCCCACAAGAAGAGCAGAAACACCTTTTTATCCTAGTCTCAACCATAGCAGTAGATCCACTTTTCCCTTGCCTAGTTCAAGCTAGGAAAAGAGTGCTCAGAGGGCTTTGTCTTGCTTCAAGTGTGGCCAATCGGGTCACAAGGCCTTTGCATGTCCCAGAAGGGAGAACGACAGCAGATGTTGCCACCACCACCACCCAACCGATCTCAGAGTCAGTCTCAGAGTAGAGGGCAGGGCCTACTTGCTATTAGTGCAGTCAGTTAAGGCATATGAAGAGAGCTTACCCGCAGTTGGGAGGCGCATCTGGCGCATTGGGGTCGAGGCAGACTCAGAGCCACCAGCAGGCTCACTCAGTTCAGACTTCACGAGTTAATCAGGAAGCCACTTCGGCTTAGTCAGTATAGCAGGCCTATGCTCTGAGAGATGAGCAGGTTGATCAAAGGCCACAGGGGCGCGTGTATGCTGTTACCGCGCCAGAGTAGTTGTCGGGATCCTTAGTTGTGAGAAGCATTTTTGTTGTGTGTAATTCTTTGGCTAATGTGTTGATAGATATAGGTTCGTCTTATTCATTAATAGCTACTACATTCGCATCTGCATTGGGAATAGAGATGGCACGATTAGCATCTCTACTCAGAGTAGAGTCACCAGTTGGGGGTACAGTTGACTTAGATCAGGGGTGTCGTGGTTGTGAGATAGAGGTTGCCAGACGTCGACTCCCATTTGCTTTTGTGTTGCTAGACATGTCGAGTTTTGATATCATTCTAGGCATGGATTGGTTGTCTTCGTATCGAGCAGTGATTGATTGTTTTCGTCAGAGGGTCACAGTGTGCACCTTGAGTGGTGATTGTTTTTACTTTCTGGGGGACCGGGTGGATAAGGTCTTATTGCCATTATTTGACCCTCGTAGTAGAAATGAGCTTAGTGGCCTTCTTGCTACTCTCTTGGATAGCGAGAGTGACGGGACTTGTGTTGAGCTGCCAAGGGTAGTTTGTGAGTACCCGGACATGTTTCCCAAGGATCTTACTAGTTTGCCACCCCACCAAGAGATCGAGTTCACCATTGACTTAGTGCCTGGAATGGCCCTAATTTCCATGGCGCTGTATAGATTTGCACCTGCAAAGTTGCATGAGTTAAAGATTCAACTCCAAGAGCTTTTAGCCAAGGGTTTCATTCACCCTAGTACATCGCCTTGGGGAGCACCGGCTCTCTTTGTGAGGAAGAAGGATGGGTCGTTATGGTTGTGTATTAATTACCGCAAGTTGAATCGGGTTACCTTTAAGAACAAGTATCCTTTACCCATAATAGATGACTTGTTTAACCAACTTAAAGGGTCTTGTTGCTTTTCAAAGATAGATTTGAGATCGAGATACCATCAGTTGAGAGTTCGGGAGGAGGACATCCAGAAAACGACCTTCTGTATGCGTTATGGCCACTATGAATTCCTTGTAATGCCTTTTAGGTTGACTAATGCACCAGCTTCCTTTATGGACTTGATGAACCGAATTTTTAGAGAATACTTGGATCACTTTGTGGTCGTCTTTATGGATGACATCTTAATTTATTCAACCTCTGAGGAGGAACACGAGGCTCATTTGAGGGTAGTGCTTGAATTGCTTAGGGAGCACCAATTGTATGCTAAATTTGATAAATTTGAGTTTTGGCTCACCGAGGTAAAGTTTATGGGTTTTGTGGTGTCAAGAGAAGGGGTAACTGTAGATTCTTCAAAGATAGATGCTATACACGATTGGGGACAAGCCAAAATTATTTTTGAGATCCGGAGTTTCTTGGGATTGGCAGGGTACTATCGGCGCTTTGTAAGGGACTTTTCTAGACTAGCCGCGCCTTTGACTAGATTGACTAGAAAGGGGATTAAGTTTGTGTGGAGTGAGACTTGTGAAAAGTTATTCCAAGAGCTTAAGACTAGATTGACTAGCACACCGGTATCGATAATGCCGAAAAGAGGTTTGAGTTACATCGTTTATTGTGATGCGTCTCTAGATGGGCTCAGTTGTGTCTTAAGGCAAGGGAGAAGGGTTGTAGCTTATGGTTTACAACAATTGAAGACTCATGAGAAGAATTACCCCACCCATGACTTGGAGTTAGCTACAGTAGTGTTTGCCTTGACAATTTGGAGGCATTATTTGTATGGCGAGAAGTTTGAGGTTTTCTTCGACCATAAGAGTCTAAAGTATTTGTTTTCCCAAAAGACTTGAATTTTCGTCAATGGTAGATGGATGGAATTTTTTGAAGGATTATGACTTTGAATTACACTATCATCCAAGGAAGGCCAATGTAGCGGCCGACGCCTTAAGTCAAAAATCCGTGAGTAGTTTGGCGAGTATGGCCATTCGGGAGTGGGTTATGTTGGGGGACATAGGCAAGTTTGGTTTGCAATTGGGTGAGTCCGGTGAGGGTGTAACTTTGTTTACTTTGAGTGCTTAACCTACTTTGATTAGTAAAGTTATAGAGGCACAACAAGGGGACCGCGAAGTATAGTCAATCCGTAGTAGAATCTCTAACATAAAGGAAGAGAAGGGTTTGAACGTTCACTCGGATCTGAGTGTACAGTTCCTAGACTGTTTATTTGTACCAGAATCTTGTAGAGAAGAAGTGCTTCGGGAGTTCCATCACTCATGCCTTGCGGTACATCCAGGAGGCACCAAAATGTGATCTTAGCCATCAGTTTTGGTGGAGGGGTATGAAGCGGGATGTTGCTTCCTTTGTGTTGAAGTGTCTTACTTGTCAACATGTGAAGGCCGAACACCACACCAAAGACCAGCAGGTTTGTTACAACCCTTACCAATAACCGAGTGGAAATGGGAGCACGTTACCATGGATTTTGTAGTTGGGTTTCCTAGAACACAGCGGGGCAATGATGCCGTTTGGGTAATTGTTGATAGGTTGACTAAGTCTACGCATTTCATTCCAATGCGCACCAGTGATCCAATTGAACATTTAGCAGCATTGTACATTAGGGAGATAGTTCGACTTCATGGAGTTCCTTTAACCATTGTGTCGGATAGAGATCCTCGTTTTTTTGCCCGGTTGTGGCAAAGCCTTCAAGAGGCGTTGGGAACTAAGTTGACTTTTAGCACCGCTTATCACCCTCAAACCAATGGGCAGTCGGAGCGTACCATTCAAATTTTGGAGGACATGCTTAGAGCTTGTGTCCTTGATTTCAAGGGGTCTTGGGAGAGACATTTGCCATTGATTGAGTTTGCCTATAACAATAGTTACCAAGCTGGCATTAAGATAGCACCGTTTGAGGCCTTGTATGGTTGACCTTGTAGATCACCAGTTTGTTGGGTCGAGGTGGGGGATGCACCATTGTTGGGTCTAAAAATTGTTAGGGAGATAACCGAGAAAGTTGCTCTCATTCGGAAGAGGTTAGCTATGGCCCAAAGCCGATAGAAAAGTTACACCGATAAGAGGAGATGACCTTTGTCTTTCGAAGTGGGTGACCATGTTTTCCTTAAGATCTCACCTAGGCGGGGTTTGATGAGGTTCGGTAAGAGTGGTAAGTTGTCTCCAAGGTTTATTGGGCCTTTCGAGATATTGGAGAGAATTAGGGAAGTGGCGTATCAGTTGGCTTTACCGCCACAACTATAGGGGGTTCACAACGTGTTTCATGTATCTATGCTTAGGAAGTATGAACCCGACCCTTCTCATGTGCTAGATTGGGTTGACTTGGAGGTGGATGAGGATGCCTCTTACGAAGAGCGACCAGTTCAAATACTAGATACCTGAGAGCAAGTATTACGAGGTAAAACTATACCGTTAGTGAAGGTGTTATGGAGACACCATGGGGTTGAAGAAGCAACATCGGAACAGGAGGCGGAAGTCCGCTCCAAGTATCCGGATTTGTTTATGAATGCTTAAGTTGTTTTAAATTTGTAAAATTCCTTAGTGTTGAAGGAAACACATTAATAGTATTAACCATGGGCTATTATAAGTATTGTTGTTTTGAGTATGAGATTGTTATGTGTGGCCATTGTTGTTAATCGAAATATTTCATGCTTATATGGCATTATAAACCGTTGTTGTAAGCCTTGAGACTAGATGCGTGGAAACTATGATGAGAATGATGAATTTTGAGTGAAAATAGATATTATGATTTGAGAACAACATGTTGCATGGTTTTGATCACTTGTCGTCTTTTTCCTGTTTGTACTATTTGAGTAATTTCGGGGACGAAATTTCCTATGGTGGGGAAATTGTGAAGACCGGTTGCGTTATTCATTTATTCCTCTATGTTTAACCTCGATTTCCTATTGTATTAGCGTCGAATTTTAATGTTAGGCTTTGGTTTGACTGTTGAATTGTTGTTCTGAAAACTTCCTCTCAAAATTTCGCATTTTATTTGGTTTGATTCCGTAAGTTCCACTTCTTCCGAAGGGTGCGAGATCAGGTCTAGAATATTTGGAGATGAGTACAAAAAATTCTGGGCTGCAGTACCAGGGCCGCACGTGTGGAGGCCTTGGGCCTCATGTGTGGGATATGTGCCGTATGTGCGGCACGAGAGGCAACACGTGCGGAATACAAGAAAAAACCTGGCTGCTGTAGACACCCCATTTTTGACCGTCCTCAAGACTTAGACATCATCGTTTGAACACTCGATGATCATCCTTGCTCGTGTTCGTTTTGAGTTCTCGGAGGTCTCGGCTACGCATCTTGCCTCAAGATCTCTCAACTTGTCTGTTTTGTGCTTGGTTGTGAACCAAACACTTGTGTTTTTGCTTCTAAGGGAAGAGGGCGGCTTTTTTGCCATGCCCTCAACCCACTGGCCAAGGCTTGAGGCCACCGGCCCTGTTTTCTTTCCATCGGCCAAGTGTGTTGGCCGATCGGCACTGTTTTTGGTCGGCCGGCCATTGTGTTGGTCGATCAGCCATTTTTGCTGGCCGAATCCTGTTCGTCTGCTTTATGTAGATATTTTGTGCCAGCTGGCACAGCTGGCATCCATAATTACCCCCCTCCATACACGTGTATGCAGGGATTTACACCCTTTGCTTAGCTTCTCTTAGAAGCTTTGGATTGAACTTCTATAAAGAGGGAGTTCCTCCTCCCTCCTCAGAGGTTCAGAAAAATGAGGAGAGGAGAGTTAGATATAGTTTTGTATCTATACTCCCCTGTTTGATCCTCCTTTGTGCTCAAAAGTGTAGTATTGTCTTACTATTGCACACAAACAAACACTAGAACACCATCCTCTTCGAGCTGAGGTCTCTTGAGGTTGATTTCAGAGTTCTTGGATTCGTTTGAACTCAGAAAACCTGCTGGAGTTTTGTTCTTGAAGAGGTTCTACAAGGGTGAGTTCCTTACTTTAGATACCCCTTTCTTACTTAAGCTTTTAGCCCTTCTTCCTTATTGTTTTAAGCTTAGTTTATAACTGATAAAAGTTCTAATTTTGTGTGCTTTAAATCTCTGTTTAAGGTCATTTTGAGGTTTGGGGTTGTTTGCCCCCCTCCAAGGCCTTGTTCGGCCTTGTTTTAGGCCATCCTTTTTGGCCCTTGCTTTGAGCTTTGCATGACCCTTCCACCACTGAAATCCAGAGGATTTTCAGTAGTGGAGAGGTGGTTTTGGTGTCCTAAATAGGAGAGGGTCATCCCCTCTCCTTGCTGTCTTGAAAGCTTACACAAATGGCTTATGTTTGTAGCATGTGTGCTTAGCTTGTTTTAGCTTCATTTCAGTATATATTAGGCTTTGTTTTTCCATGATATAGCACTTTTTTGACTTGGTTTAGACACACCATGCATGCTTCATGTACTTGTTTTGTAATCCCATGATTTACCTTAACATGCATCATGCTTTAAGCCATGTTTCTAGCATGATTTTGGCTCGACTCTATGAAGCTTTTAGTCTTGTAACATGCTTAAGCTCTGATTTGAGTTGTTTTGACCATATATGCCATGCTTTGTATAGCCGTCATGCATTTTAGCATGCTAGCTTTGAGTGCTTTACTTGGCTCATTTCAGTGATTTAGAATCACTCGTTATGTTATTTCAGTCCATATAGTATGCTCATATACTTGCATTTGTCACTCCTTTATTGTTTTGAAGGGTTTGTATTTTATGCCTTATGAATGTGTCATTGTATATGTCATCATGCTTAGGTCTTCGAGATGCCATCTAAGTGGGTTTTTAGGCTTACTTTGACATGCCAGAACTCTGATTTTGGTTGCTTAAGTCATGCCATGTTTGGTTGTGTTAGGTGTAGTGTAACACCTCTTTTGTGGCCTTGCATGCCTTATGTTTTGGCATTGTGTTCTAGCTTGTGTTGGCTAGTTTTGAGCTCACTTTTGGTCTTGTTTAGACCTGCCTTGGGACTATTTTAGGTCCCCTTGGCCCTTTGGGGCTTGCTTCATGTAGCCTTGGTTTGAGTCCCTTGGCTAGTTTCAAGTTTTGGGCTTTATTGCATGCCTTACTTGCATTATTTGGTTGATTGGGCATCATCCCTAACATGATTTCAAAGCTTACCATGTTTATCATATGTCCATATTTGTCCCCTTTTAGGTGTGCTTAAAAGTCGCCCTTTTATGCCTAATTGTTAGGTTAATTAGCATGCATGTTTGTATGTATATTTCATGCATTTGTCGCATCATTTTGGCCACTGATTTGGGCCTATTTGAGAGCTGTCCATTTTGGTTTAAGTTCTTCCTTTGCATGTTGTTGCATGCTTGCCTTGCATGTTGTCGTATGCTTGTTGCATATTTAGTATCTTGCATGTTGTTGTATGCTAGTATGTTGTATGCCTGTTGCATGCTTATCCCTTTATCATGTTATCACATGCTTGTCTCATTTTGTATGTCGTTGCATACTTGTCCATCTTTGCATGCCTTGTATGCTTGAATGTTCATGTTGCATCTTGCATACTTGTTTTGGTTACAATGCATTTGGCATGCTTGTTGTCATTAGCTTTGTTTGGTATTGTCATTAACATGCTTATGTTGCTTTGGGATTTGCATCATGCTTGAGTTGCTTGCATACTTGCTTGCATGCTTAGGTTGCATAACATTGTATGTGCATCCCTTGCCTCTTGATCAACCATGATGGAGGTTGAGGCCCCCTTATGTGCTTTTGTGCATTTCATTTGATATTGAATTGCACACTTGGCTCCTTTGGCCATCATGCATTGGAATGCGTGATTGATGGTCTGAGGGTCGAGAACCATACTCCCTTGAGTTTGTAACATGATAGGAAGGGTGGTTGTCCAAACATTGCCTTGAAAATGCATTGTCATGCTCTGTTTGTCCTCTGCTGCAGCAAAACAGCATTCTGCAGGAAGATATGGCTGGTCGGCCATCTTAACTGTCAGTCGGCTAAACATTGTTGGCCGAGAGCCTTACATTTGGATGACCAATTTCCCATGGCCGATGGCTCTATCTCTTGGCTGATGGACTCTCAGAAAGTCCCCAAGCTGGTTCAAAAGTGTCACAGAAGTTGGCACAATTTTCAGAAGTACAAAGCAGTGTAAACAGAGGCAACATGTGGCATGGCAACGGATTTCCGAGCAAGGCGATCAAGCATGCATCATTCAATCATTCCGAGGTGGAGCTGCGGCGGCCTCCTTTTGTAATTAATTTGTTAATTAATTAAGGGTTTGTAATAATTAATTAGCTAGGATAGTTGATTAATCATTTGGTTTGTATTATTTATTTGGACCTTCCGTCGAGAGGGCGAATTTGTAATAAGTGTGCGTGCGTGTGTAAATGTCTTCCAACCCCACGTCTTTTTCCCTTTTACTTACCTGCTTTTGATGGTTAGTTTTAGGTCATGTTTCAATTAGCATACTTATGTTAGCATGTTTGCATACATTCATTCGTATTGCACGCACCGGGGTCGGCGCATCATACTAATTTCATAGTATTTCAATTCCAACTTGAATACGTGTATCGAGTTGTCGCATTTCACATGCCATTCTTAGATTAGCTTAGCCTAATCTAGTTACATTTTCCATGTGTTGCATTAGCCATCTGAACATGAACTAGGATCATGCATGATTTCTAACTAGTTTCTTGTTTTGGCTCGGAGTACTAGGTAAGTGCTTATGCTTTAGCATCTTGCATGAGTGTGAGTGTTACCATGATAGCATGCTTGCCATGAGGCTAACTGCTTATGTGATATAACTGCCTGAATGCCTGTGGGTGAAGGTTAGATTACTTGCATTGGAACAATTCATTGAAATGCGAGTTTTAAGCCTACTTGATTGTGGCAAAATCATGTTTTCTTAAGCCCACTTGAGGGTGGCAAATCCACGTCTTAGCCTACTTGCGAGTAGCACCTTCAAACAATTTTCAAACAAACATGAGATGTTTTGTTCCAACTTAGGCGATTTAGTCTATACTTGTGTGTTGTGTGCATCACATAGTAATTCTAGGCTAATAACTGGAATAAGAACACATGTGTTTTCAAAAACAACATATCATGTTTAGTAGTGCCCGTACTTTGATCGGGCGAACAGGGGTGCTCATAGATGACCTTCTCCAATCGTACCCAAGCCAAGGCAACTTTAGTGATGACGGACACGTGGCCTTAGGCAACGAGTTAGGGTTTCCTAAATCCCCCCAAAATAAAATATTTAGGTGGCGACTCTGTATCTGGCAAAGCAGTCCATGTTTGGCACTTCTTTCTTAAAAATCAGTTTTCTAAAATGATTTGCCGGATTTGGACTCTTTGGTGATTTATCGGTCTCGCATTGCATTTTACGGGATGAGATTTAGAACCGTGACACTTGAGTCCGAACTGTAGTAAGCCCAAATGAACAAAACAGGATCTTTCCCAGGATGTTCGGGGACGTCTACACACTGAAATAAAAGCACGTGAAACAGCAGGTGCAGGGAGGAGGCAGCCGTACGTGCGGGGATGAAGGCCACACGTGCGGGAAGCACGCGGGGCAAGTGCCGCACGTGCGGGACGGGTTGAGTCCGAAAATCAACTTTTTTCTTCTTCTTTTATGTTGTGTGTATCACTTTTGGGACATTTCTCTCTCACTCTGAATATCATTTTGCTCCTCTTTCTCTGTAAGAACTCTCACCAAACACCAAAAACCTTTGATTTCTTGCAATCCATTGAGTTTTGATCCATCTTTTTTCACAAATCTTGGTGAGCAAAGCAAGAACTTCACTTTGTGCGGTAGAGATCGAATTTCTTCAACTTTGGATTCTAGGGTTTCATCAAATCTCTTCGTCAAATTGGAGGTAGGGACTTCTTTGAGTTATATATACTTGTTTATGCAAGATTGGTGTTGATTTTGAACCCTCCTTAAAGATATTATAAAGGTTTTGGTTTTTGACTCATGAAATTGGAAACTTGTTAAAGAAATTCATCTTTGTTTCATTGGAAGGTTCTTTTTGGATATTTGAAGCACATTGATATAAAAAAAGATGTTTTTAATGAGATTTTACCAAGAAAAGAAGAAATACATTATTTGGGTGAAAAACATAGAAATTGGGGCTCTCAATAGATATAGAGGTGTATGTGAATGACATTGTTAATATGCTATTTTGTGGGCCAAAGTTTGTATAGGACAAGAACTCTTTTATTATTGTTATGTATATAATGATGATTTTCATAGGGCATGAGGATTGCAAATGTGGTAAATTGTTGTTCAATGTTGATATAGTCTTGTGAGGGCTAAAATGTTGAAAGAAGTAGCGAATAAAGAAATGTCGTTGTTTATTGATAGAACAAAATGATCATGTGGCCATTTTGCGAGATGGCATGGAAAGGCAAAATGGGGATTTTGCTCCTCTTGGGACTATTGTTGAAATATGTGAACTTGGGAAAAATTAATATTGTTGCATTGGTTTTGTTGCATTTCTTATCCATTCAATTGGTTATCATATGTTTAATTTGAGTTTGGAAACTTGCATTGAGAAAGGAAAGTTTATAATTGAGCTTTTATTGAAATGTTTTGGGGTAAATATGTTGGTAAGTCCGGATAGGGGGTGTAGATGAAATTGGTTAAGTTGGCCTGAGTGTCCGAGGTGAAAGACCAAAAAAACGCGCGGAGGAGGTACCACTTCCTTTCCGGTTAGCAACCGGTAAAGTGGGGTTTTTGGTAGTGCTGGTTATGCCTACTTGCAGACACCAACCTAAGGATTACCTTTGCTTAGCTTCTCTTAGAAGCTTTGGATTGAACTTCTATAAAGAGGGAGTTCCTCCTCCCTCCTCAGAGGTTCAGAAAAATGAGGGGAGGAGAGTTAGATATAGTTTTGTATCTATACTCCCCTATTTGATCCTCCTTTGTGCTCAAAAGTGTAGTATTGTCTTACTATTGCACACAAACACACACTAGAACACCATCATCTTCGAGCTGAGGTCTCTTGAGGTTGATTTCAGAGTTCTTGGATTGGTTTGAACTCAGAAAACCTGCTGGAGTTTTGTTCTTGAAGAGGTTCTACAAGGGTGAGTTCCTTACTTTAGATACCCCTTTCTTACTTAAGTTTTTAGCCCTTCTTCCTTATTGTTTTAAGCTTAGTTTATAACTGATAAAAGTTCTAATTTTGTGTGCTTTAGATCTCTGTTTAAGGTCATTTTGAGGTTTGGGGTTGTTTACCCCCCTCCAAGGCCTTGTTAGGCCTTGTTTTAGGCCATCCCTTTTGGCCCTTGCTTTGAGCTTTGCATGACCCTTCCACCACTGAAATCCAGAGGATTTTCAGTAGTGGAGAGGTGGTTTTGGTGTCCTAAATAGGAGAGGGTCATCCCCTCTCCTTGCTGTCTCGAAAGCTTACACAAATGGCTTATGTTTGTAGCATGTGTGCTTAGCTTGTTTTAGCTTCATTTCAATATATATTAGGCTTTGTTTTTCCATGATATAGCACTTTTTTGACTTGGTTTAGACATACCATGCATGCTTCATGTACTTGTCTTGTAATCCCATGATTTACCTTAACATGCATCATGCTTTAAGCCATGTTTCTAGCATGATTTTGGCTCGACTCTATGAAGCTTTTAGTCTTGTAACAGGCTTAAGCTTTGATTTGAGTTGTTTTGACCATATATGCCATGCTTTGTATAGCCGCCATGCATTTTAGCATGCTAGCTTTGAGTGCTTTACTTGGCTCATTTCAGTGATTTGGAATCACTTGTTATGTTATTTCAGTCCATATAGTATGCTCATATACTTGCATTTGTCACTCCTTTATTGTTTTGAAGGGTTTGTGTTTTATGCCTTATGAATGTGTCATTGTGTATGTCATCATGCTTAGGTCTTCGGGATGCCATCTAAGTGGGTTTTTAGGCTTACTTTGACATGCCAGAACTCTGATTTTGGTTGCTTAAGTCATGCCATGTTTGGTTGTGTTAGGTGTAATGTAACACCTCTTTTGTGGCCTTGCATGCCTTATGTTTTGGCATTGTGTTCTAGCTTGTGTTGGCTAGTTTTGAGCTCACTTTTGGTCTTGTTTAGACCTGCCTTGGGACTATTTTAGGTCCCCTTGGCCCTTTCGGGCTTGCTTCATGTAGCCTTGGTTTGAGTCCCTTGGCTAGTTTCAAGTTTTGGGTTTTATTGCATGCCTTACTTGCATTATTTGGTTGATTGGGCATCATCCCTAACATGATTTCAGAGCTTACCATGTTTATCATATGTCCATATTTGTCCCCTTTTAGGTGCGCTTAAAAGTCTCCCTTTTATGCCTAAGTGCTAGGTTAATTAGCATGCATGTTTGTATGTATATTTCATGCATTTGTCGCATTATTTTGGCCACTGATTTGGGCCTATTTGAGAGCTGTCCATTTTGGTTTAAGTTCTTTCTTTGCATGTTGTTGAATGCTTGCCTTGCATGTTGTCGTATGCTTGTTGCATATTTAGTATCTTGCATGTTGTTGCATGCTAGTATGTTGTATGCCTGTTGCATGCTTATCCCTTTATCATGTTATCACATGCTTGTCTCATTTTGTATGTCATTGCATACTTGTCTATCTTTGCATGCCTTGTATGCTTGAATGTTCATGTTGCATCTTGCATACTTGTCTAGGTTACAATGCATTTGGCATGCTTGTTGTCATTAGCTTTGTTTGTTATTGTCATTAACATGCTTATGTTGCTTTGGATTTGCATCATGCTTGAGTTGCTTGCATACTTGCTTGCATGCTTAGGTTGCATAACATTGTATGTGCATCCCTTGCCTCTTGATCAACCATGATGGAGGTTGAGGCCCCCTTTATGTGCTTTTGTGCATTTCATTTGATATTGAATTGCACACTTGGCTCCTTTGGCCATCATGCATTGGAATGCGTGATTGATGGTCTGAGGGTCGAGAACCATACTCCCTTGAGTTTGTAACATGATAGGGAGGGTGGTTGTGCAAACATTGCCTTGAAAATGCATTGTCATGCTCTGTTTGTCCTCTGTTGCAGCAAAACAGCATTCTGCAGGAAGATATGGCCGGTCGGCCATCTTAAGTGTCAGTCGGCTAAACATTGTTGGCCGAGAGCCTTACATTTGGTCGATGACCAATTCCCATGGCCGATGGCTCTATCTCTTGGCCGATAGACTCTCAGAAAGTCCCCAAGCTGGTTTAGAAGTGTCACAGAAGTTGGCACAGTTTTTAGAAGTACAAAGCAGTGTAAACAGAGGCAACATGTGGCATGGCAACGGATTTCTAAGCGAGGCGATCAAGCATGCATCATTCAATCATTCCGAGGTGGAGCTGCAGCGGCCTCCTTTTGTAATTAATTTGTTAATTAATTAAGGGTTTGTAATAATTAATTAGCTAGGATAGTTGATTAATCATTTGGTTTGTATTATTTATTCGGACCTTCCGTCGAGAGGGCGAATTTGTAATAAGTGTGCGTGCGTGTGTAAATGTCTTCCAACCCCACGTCTTTCTCCCTTTTACTTACCTGCTTTTGATGGTTAGTTTTAGGTCATGTTTCAATTAGCATACTTATGTTTGCATACATTCATTCGTATTGCACGCACCGGGGTCGGCGCATCATACTAATTTCATAGTATTTCAATTCCAACTTGAATACGTGTATCGAGTTGTCGCATTTCACATGCCATTCTTAGATTAGCTGAGCCTAATCTAGTTACATTTTGCATGTGTTGCATTAGCCATCTTAACATGAACTAGGATCATGCATGATTTTTAACTAGTTTCTTGTTTTGGCTCGGAGTACTAGGTAAGTGCTTATGCTTTAGCATCTTGCATGAGTGTGAGTGTTACCATGATAGCATGCTTGCCATGAGGCTAACTGCTTATGTGATATAACTGCCTGAATGCCTGTGGGTGAAGGTTAGATTACTTGCATTGGAACAATTCATTGAAATGCGAGTTTTAAGCCTACTTGATTGTGGCAAAATCATGTTTTCTTAAGCCCACTTGAGGGTAGCAAATCCACGTCTCAGCCTACTTGCGAGTAGCACCTTCAAACAATTTTCAAACAAACATGAGATGTTTTGTTCCAACTTAGGCGATCTAGTCTATACTTGTGTGTTGTGCGCATCACATAGTAATTCTAGGCTAATAACCGGAATAAGAACACATGTGTTTTCAAAAACAAGATATCATGTTTAGTAGTGGCCGATCTTTGATCGGGCGAACGGGGGTGCTCATAGATGACCTTCCCCAATCGTACCTAAGTTCCCAAGCCAAGGTAACTTTAGTGATGACGGACACGTGGCCTTAGGCAACGAGTTAGGGTTTCCTAAATCCCCCCAAAATAAAATATTTAGGTGACGACTCTGTATCTGGCAAAGCAGTCCATGTTTGGCACTTCTTTCTTAAAAATCAATTTTCTAAAATAATTTGCCGGATTTGGACTCTTTGGTGATTTATTGGTCTCGCATTGCATTTTGCGGGATGAGATTTAGAACGTCACACTTGAGTCTGAACTGTAGTAAGCCCAAATGAACAAAACGGGATCTTTCCCGGGACGTTCGGGGACGTCTACAGCTGCACACTGAAATAAAAGCACGTGAAGTAGCAGGTGCAGGGAGGAGGCAACCGCACATGCGGGGATGAAGGCCACACGTGCAGGAAGCACGCGGGGCAAGTGCCGCACGTGCAGGACGGGTTGAGTCCGAAAATCAACTTTTTTCTTCTTCTTTTGTGTTGTGTGTATCACTTTTGGGACATTTCTCTCTCACTCTGAATATCATTTTGCTCCTCTTTCTCTCTAACAACTCTCACCAAACACCAAAAACCTTTGATTTCTTGCAATCCATTGAGTTTTGATCCATCTTTTTTCACAAATCTTGGTGAGCAAAGCAAGAACTTCACTTTGTGCGGTAGAGATCGAATTTCTTCAACTTTGGATTCTAGGGTTTCATCAAATCTCTTCGTCAAATTGGAGGTAGGGACTTCTTTGAGTTATATATACTTGTTTATGCAAGATTGGTGTTGATTTTGAACCCTCCTTAAAGATATTATAAAGGTTTTGGTTTTTGACTCATGAAATTGGAAACTTGTTAAAGAAATTCATCTTTTGTTTCATTGGAAGGTTCTTTTTTGGATATTTGAAGCACATTGATATAAAAAAAGATGTTTTTAACGAGATTTTACCAAGAAAAGAAGAAATACATTGTCTGGGTGAAAAACCTAGAAATTGGGGCTTTCAATAGATATAGAGGTGTATGTGAATGACATTGCTAATATGCTATTTTGTGGGCCAAAGTTTGTATAGGACAAGAACTCTTTTATTATTATTATGTATATAATGATGATTTTCATGGGGCATGAGGATTGCAAATGTGGTAAATTGTTGTCCAATGTTGATATAGTCTTGTGAGGGCTAAAATGTTGAAAGAAGTAGCGAATAAAGAAATGTTGTTTTTTATTGATAGAACAAAATGATCATGTGGCCATTTTACGAGATGACATGGAAAGGAAAAATGGGGATTTTGCTCCTCTTGGGACTATTGTTGAAATATGTGAACTTGGGAAAAATTAATATTGTTGAATTGGTTTTGTTGCATTTCTTATCCATTCAATTGGTTATCATATGTTTAATTTGAGTTTGGAAACTTGCATTAAGAAAGGAAAGTTTATAATTGAGCTTTTATTGAAATGTTTTGGAGTAAATATGTTGGTAAGTCCGGATAGGGGGTGTAGATGAAATTGGTTAAGTTGGCCTGAGTGTCCGAGGTGAAAGACCAAAAAAACGCGCGAAGGAGGTACCAGTTCCTTTCCGGTTAGCAACCGGTAAAGTGGGGTTTTTGGTAGTGCTGGTTATGCCTACTTGCAGACACCAACCTAAGGATTACCTGAGTCGTATTTATCGCCCCGATGAATTAAACTATAAATTTCTGAATTTTAGAGAATTTCAAGTTATCATTGTGCATGGTGGTTTTTCAAAGAAATGTAAACGAATTTTTCTTAAGGCATTGCATGGGCTTTATGCTCTAAATGTATATACTTTGTTAAGATTTCTCTACTGGGTTTTATGCTCACCCCTATGGGATTTTCATATTCGGAGTTCTTGCATAAATGTATATACTTTGTTAAGATTTCTCTACTGGGCTTTATGCTCACCCCTATGGGATTTTGGTGCAGGAAAAGACGTGGTGATCCCACCGAGTTGAGGGCGTGGATGCATTTTGTGAAGAGTAAATGACTCTATTTTGTTGTGATTTATTTGCTAGCCAAGGGCTTTAAATGTATGGGTTTGTGAAACCATTTTTGTGTAACCGAGCTCAAGCCTTAGAATGTGTAAGCCCTTAAGGGCATTTTAATTATCTTGGGATTTGATGTTCTTCATGCTATAGATTCATGTATTTCTATATCATTGAATGTATAATTTGCATGTGGAACTTTTGTACAAACTTTATTGATTAATGATGTGAAGGTTGGAGGTTTGCTATTGTACTTAATTTATGTTGGATATTTTTGGGGCATTACAAGTTTTGATCTATGCAACCACTGTAGAAGAGCAATCAACAAATAGACCACCTTTGTTTGATGGTAAAAACTATGGCCATTGGAAAGAAAAGATGATGTTATATTTTCAAGCCACAGATTATACCTTATGGATCATTGTCAATAAAGGCCCTAAAACCCCACTAAATTAGTAGACAATATTAGCATAACTAAAACCGAAGAAGAGTGTGATGCAAAAGATCAAAGACTTTTGCAAGCAAATACTAAGGCCAAGCTCACCGTTATTTGTGGATTAGATTCCAAAGTATATAATAGAATTTCTAGTTATAGCACTGCCAAAGAAATATGGGACAAACTTGAAGTTACTTATGAAGGAACCAACCAAGTTAAAGAATCGCATATTGATATGCTTGTTCATAGTTATGAATTATTTAAGATGAAATCTGATGAATCTATTTCAAGCATGTTTACTAGATTTACTGAAATTGTAAATTCTTGAAAATCACTTGGAAAAATTTATACTAATAGTGAGTTAGTGAGAAATATTCTTAGGTGTTTACCAAAGAATTGGTAAGCAAAAGTCACTCCCATTATAGAAGCAAAGAACCTCTCCACACTAGGATTGGATGAGCTCATGGGTTCTCTTATGACTCATGAAATCACCATGAGAGGACATGAGGATGATGAGGATAAAAAGAAGAAAGGAATTGCATTCTAAGCCTTATCCCATGAAGAAAAAAAATGAAGACTCTAGTGAAGATGAAGGGTATGCCATCTTTAGTAGAAATCTCAAAAAGTACTACAAGAAAAGCAATCATGAAGGAAGAAGAGATTTCAAGAAAGAGTGCAAAAATTTAGGATAGATCAAGATAGATTGTCCAAAATTGAAGAAACATGGAAAAGACTGCAAAACAAACAAGAAGGCTACGGTAACAGCTTTGAGAAAAAGTGATGATGATAGTTCAAATTATGAAGCTGAAAATGATGAAGTAGCCAACTTGTATCTCATGGCTCTAGGAGAAGAAGAATCCACTCAATATGAGGTTACTTCAATTATGAATAACTTGAGAGTGCTTTTAATGAATTACATGATAAGTTTAGAAAAGTATGTACAAAAAATAATGTGTTAAAGAAATTAGTTGCATCCTTATCTAACAATGTAGATGAATTGAAGAAAGAAAACCTTATTTTGAAAAATGACTTTAACACTATCTCTAATGAGAAAATTTTCTTAAAAAATAGTGTTGATAATTTGAATAAAACTCTTGAAAATTTTGTAAAAAGAAGAGATAACCTCAACAAGCTTCTTGATAATCAAATATGTGTTTTTGATAAAGCCGGTATTGGCTATGATCCTATTTAGAAACAAAAGAATCTCAAAACAATTTTTGAAAAATCTCCTCCTATGACACACTCTCATATTACTTGTCATTATTGTAGGAAGAAAGGTCATTATATATCTACTTGTCTTTTTAATAAGAATATGAACATGGGAATTAAAAAGATTTAGATTGTAAAAGAAACTAGCAATACTAACCAAGAAGGACCCAAGAAATCATGGGTACCAAATCCAACATTTGATTATCTAATTGTAGTTATGCCTTAAGTCTAATACTAAAGAAAGAATGTGGTACCTTGATAATTGATGCTCTAGACACATGACCGGAGACAAATCATTCTTCACTACTCTATCATCCAAAGATGGAGGATTTGTCACTTTTGGAGAAAACAAAAAGGGAAAAATTATTGGCATTGGTAACATCGGTATCTCTCATAATCCTTATATTGAAAATGTTCTCCTTGTAAATGGACTTGAGCATAATTTACTTAGTATTAGCCAATTATGTGATAAGGGTATTCGAGTTATTTTTGATAAATCACATTGCACCATTGAAAGCACAATTGATCACAAAGCACTATTTGTTGGTGAGCCTTGACAATGTTTATGTTTTTCATCTCAATGATCTCTATGCTTGTAAAGTGAAATGTTTATATGCTAGTAATGATAGTAGTTGGTTATGGCATAGAAGATTTGGTCATGCTTATATTGATTTAATTGCTAAACTTTTGAGAAAGGATTTGGTCGTTGGACTTCCAAAAATTAAATTTAAAAAGATTGACTTTGTGGTGTTTGTCAACAAGGAAAACAAACCAAAACATCTTTTAAATAAAAATCTCATATTTCCACCTCTAGACCTTTATAATTATTGCATATGGATTTATTTGGTTCCTCAAGGACATCTAGTCTTGGTGGTAAACATTATTGTCTCGTTATTGTTGATGATTTTTTAAGATTTACATGGGTTATGTTTTTAGCACACAAAGATGAAAACTTTTCTTCCTTCACAAAACTTTGTCGCAAAATTCAAAATGAAAAAGCTTTTCTTATTAATATTCAAACCAACCATGGTAGAGAACTTGAAAATGAAAATTTTGAATTGTTTTGTGATGAGCATGGTATTGGGCATAATTTTTCAGCATCTAGAACCCCTCAACAAAATGGTGTAGTAAAAAGGAAGAATAAAACCTTAGAAGAAATAAGTAGAACAATGCTTTGCGAAAATAATCTTCCTAAATATTTTTGTGCCAAGGCCGTTCACACCGCATGCTTTATTTTAAATTGTGCCTCGATTAGATCTATTCTTAAAAGAAAAACTCCTTATGAAATTTGGAATGGTAGAAAGCCCAACATGAGTCATTTACATGTATTTTGGTTGTAAATGTTATGTACACAACAATGGTAAAGACAACTTAGGTAAGTTTGATTCAAAATCCGATGAAGCATTTTTTCCTGGCTATTCTTTGACTAGGAAAGCTTATCGTGTTTTTAATAAAAGAACTTTTGTTGTTGAAGAATCTATACATATGGCATTTGATGAAACTAACATTTCTTCTCCAAAGTAAGTTGTTAGTGATGATTTTGTAGAATTGAAAACAAATGTGGAAGATTCAAGCATCTACAAAGAAAAGGATCAGCCATGTGAAGAGAACAAAAAGGATGATCAACCCATTCTCTGCCCTCAAGAAGAAGATGGAAACAATGATGATTTGCCGAGAAAATGGAAATTTGTTCAAAATCACCCTAAGAATTTAATCCTAGGTGACCCCGCCAAAGGTATAGCTACTCACTCTTCAATTAGAAATATTTGTGGCAACTTGGCTTTTCTTTCACAGATTAAGCCAAAGAATTTTCACGAAATCGAATTCGATGAACATTGGATGATGGCTATGCATGAAGAACTCAACCAACTTAAGAGAAGCAAAGTATGGAATCTAGTACCAAGACCAAAGGATCACTCCATCATAGGTAGAAAATGGATTCTTAGAAACAAACTTGATGAGTCTGGCACCATTGTTAGAAATAAAACAAGACTTGTAGCACAAGGGTATAATCAAGAAGAAGGTATTGATCTTGATGAAACTTTTGCTCATGTTGCTAGATTAGAAGCCATTCGCATGCTACTTGCATTTGCATGTTTTAGAAATTTCAAACTTTACCAAATGGATGTAAAAAGTGCATTTTTAAATGGTTTCATAAATGAAGAGGTATATGTAGAACAACCTCTTGGTTTTCAAAACCATGAATTTTCAAATCATGTTTTCAAACTTACGAAAACACTATATGGCTTGAATCAAGCTCCACGAGCTTAGTATGAAAGACTTAGCAAGTTTTTTTTTATTGAAAATGGTTTTTCAAGAGGAAAAATTAATACTACGCTTTTTATAAAGTCAAAAAATCATGATATCTTACTTGTGCAAATATATGTTGATGACATAATTTTTGGAGCAACTACTAAATCTTCGTGTAAAGAATTTGCTCAAGTCATGCAAGGTGAATTTGAAATGAGCATGATGGGGGGCTAAATTATTTTATTGGACTTCAAATCAAACAAAAGAATGAATCCATATCAACCAAGCTAAGTACATAAAGGAACTACTCAAATGGTTTGGTATGAATGAATTAAAAGTAGCTGCAACACCAATGAATACTCCCATTAAGCTAAACAAATAAGAGAAGGGCAAGTCCATTGATCAAACAAAATATCAAGGTATGATCGGCTCACTTCTCTATTTAACCGCAAGTAGACCCGATATTATGTTTAGTGTTTGCATGTGTGCAAGATTTCAATCTTGTCGTAAAGAGTCTCATCTGACTGTCGTTAAACGTATTTTTTGATATCTAGCTAGCATTTCTAAATTGGATTTATTTTATCCTAGAGGTGTCTCAGTTGATTTGATTGGTTACTCAAACATCGACTTTGCTGGATGCAAACTTCATAAAAAAAAAATAGGACTAGCGGCACTCGTCACTTTCTTGGTAACTCATTGGTATCTTGGTTTAGCAAAAAGTAAAATTCTGTTACTTTATCAACTGCCGAAGCTGAATACATAGCTTCCAGAAGTTGTTGTGTCCAAGATCTATGGATGAAACAATAATTAGAGGATTTTGACTAGCATTATGATCATATCCCTATTAAATGCGATAATACTAGTGCCATCAATTTAAGCAAAAATCTGGTTCAACACTTTCGAACAAAACATATTGAAATTCGACACCACTTTTTAAGAGATCATGTTCAAAAAGGGGATATTGCTCTTGAATTTGTAAACACCGACAAGTAGCTGGCCGATATTTTCACAAAACTTCTAAGTGAGGCATGTTTTAATTTTATTTGTGGCGAAATTAGAATGTCAAATTCTACATATTCACTTTTTTGAGATTGTCAAACTGAAGTTTTGACTCAAATTGAGGAATAAGTATTGTTGCATTAATTTGGAATCAAAGATATCAGTTGAATGCTTTGAAAATACTCATACATTTTATTCTCTCTAAACATGTATTGTATGTTACTTTGTTAACCTCATAAAAGCTCATCCTCATTAGCCCTAGCCACTATTTTAAGCAACTAGCAAAGGAACTTCAGTACACAACAATGTAGACACCCCATTTTTGACTGTCCTCAAGACTTGGACGTCACCGCTTGGAACACTCGGTGATTATCCATGTTTGTGTTCGTTTGGAGTTCCCGGAAGTCTCGGCTCGTGCGCCCTGCCTCAGGATCTCCGAACTTGACCGTTTAGTGTCTGGTTTCACACCGAACACTTATGTTTTGCCTTGGAGGGGCAGGGAAGGCCTTGTGAGGCATCCCCACACACCACCGGCTGGTTTTTTTTCTGCCATCGGCACAATTTGTTGCCGGTCGGCATAGTTTGTTGCCGATCGGCACTCTTTTTTGTCAAAATGACATTTTTGGGCAGCCGACCACTATTCATCTACTTTATAGAGATATTTTGTGCCAGCTGTGATAGTTGGCACCAACTCTGCCTCCCTCCATACACGTGTATGGAGGGATCTCCCTCTAAGCAAGCTTGTTGTATAAGCTTTGCAAGAGGGAGTCTTATAAGAGGAAGGGCTCTCCTCTTTGATCTAGGTTAGAAACTTAGAAGCAAAAACCAGAGCTTAGAAATATAGATACATCCTATCTCTATATTTCCCTCTCTCTCCTCCTTTGTGTGTGATTTTTGGCCCAAAAGTGTGTTTTTACCTTACTTTTGCACCATTACACACACTATTACACCTAGCTCCGAGATTGAGGGATTTGGGGGGTTGATTCTTGAGTTTTTGGACTGATTTTGATCAAAAGAAGAGGGCTGGACCATTTGTTCTTCAAAGGTTCTTCAAGGGTGAGCATCTTGCTTTATATTCCCCAAACTTGCAATAGTCTTTTACCTATCTTTCTTGTCGATTTAGCTTTTGTGTATAACATAAAAAAGGCTTATATTTTCATGCTTTAGAACTTTCATTAAGGTTGTTTTGTGTTTTGAGTGCAAACTCACCCTATTAGGCCTTGTTTGGCCTCTTTTGTTGCCTCTTTGGTAAGGCTTTGTTTACTTCAGTGTTTTGATCTCTTCACCACTGAAAACCAGTGTATTTTTAGTGGTAAGGAAGATGGTTTGAAGTCTTGCATAGGGGAGGGGCACCCCTCTCCCTTCATTGTCTTGTTTCCTTGAGTTTTGGCCCAAAAGGGTAACATGCATGCTTGCTTGTTCTTTTGCCTTATTTCAGAACTTTTTGGGTGTTTTTGGGTCATATGGGATCTCTGTTTTTGGCCGGATCTATGGCCTTTTGCATGCTTAGTATACTTGCTTCATACTCCCCCATTTAGCCTAGAATCGTGTCTTGTGTTTGGGCCTTAATTCTTGCATGTGTTGGCTTGGTTCCATGAAGATTTTGGCTTTATTTTATCGTGTTTAAAGTCTGTTGGCCCTTCATTTCAGTCATGCTTGCATGGTTTGATGTCATCCCTTTGTGTTTTGGCTTGTAAGCCTTGAGCATTTCGACCTCTAACATGTATGGCTTGAACTATCTTCATGATTTTGGCATCACTTAGGACCTTATTTCAGCCCAAGAATTATGTTTGTATGTGTGCATGTATGATCTCCTTCATGCCTTGATGGTGTGCCCTCTTGTGCCTACACATGAACTTTAATGCATACACTCCTTTGGAGTCATTTTAGCTGTCATATTAGGAGGGCTTGGAGTCCTATTTTGTCTGCAAAAACTCTGTTTTTACTTGTCTAAACCATGCCATGATTTGGTCTTGTTGTTGGAAATGAAGTGGCCCTTTTGGTGCCTTAGCCTTGGGTCTATTGGCTTGCATGTTGGCATGAGAGTTGTCCGTCATTTTGAGCACTTTTTGGCGCTGTTTTGAGGTGAATTAAGGCCTGCACCTTTATCATTTTAAGACCCTCTTGCATGCTTGTCTCATGTTTGTTGCATGATTATTTCATTAATGTGTAGTCCCATGCTAACTTTATGACAAATTGGTCCGTGTTTGCATCACATTTACACCTTGCATGCTTAGCATTGCATATTTGTCATGAGAGTTCCATAACATTTGCCATGACTTGAACAATTGGCATCATGTTGCATTTGAACCATGTTTGCATAACATGCATTGCATTGCTTGGTTTGGGGTGTCAAACCAAGTGTGAGTATTAAGGAGTGTTCATACTACAAGTGATGAAACACGCCTTAACTCTCGGTCGCCGGGGCCTTTGACTTCGACATGATAAGGCTTTGGATCTCATTTGTATGTTGCATGCATCTTTACATTAAGTGGCAAATTTGATCCCTTGGGCTATCATGCACCATTGATGGCTCAAGGATCGAAGGTCATACTTCCTTGAGTTCAAAACATGATAGGAAGCATGACCATGCTCACATATGCCTGAAACCCCATGCCATGCACTGTCTGTCCTCTGTTTGCTGTCAAAATGAGTCTTAAGGTCGGTCAAAAATGGGGTGTCTACACTACTTTATGATTTTGCCCTTCAAATGCCTATTTTCAATCATAAATACTTTAAAAAATAATAAAAAAAAAATTGAGCTTAATTTGAAAGCTGAGAGTCCTATGATTGTTCTGTGAGTTGCAAGTTACTTTTATGCTTATTGAGGTGTTCGTACTGATTTTTAGGCATTTTGTGACGATTTCTTGATTTTTCCCCCTAAATGCCAATTTCTAAGTTAAGTGTTTAACAAATATAAGTTTGGGCTTAATTTTAAAATGGGGAATCTTGTATTGTTCTATGAGTTTGTACAAGTTATTTTTATCTTCACTAAGGTTTTCGTATTGATTCAGGACCATTTTTGTGGTTATTGCATGATTTTCCCCTCCAAATGCTTACTTTCAAGACTAAGTGTTCAAAAAATGCAAGTTTGAGCTTAATTTTAAAACCAAGAGCCATGTTCTTACTTCATGAGTTTCTACAAGTTACTTTTATCCTTACTATGATGTTCCTATTGATTCCCAAGTATTTCCATGGCTATTTCACAATTATGCCCTTAAAATGCCTATTTTCTAGCTTAAGGTGTTATGTTTTACAATGCTTAAGACCTTAAACCCTAGATTAATGTTTTTTGCATTCGAGAATTTTACATATATATATATATATATATATGTATACACACTCATATATGTTTGATTAAGTTGGTTAGAATTGATACTGGTCTTGCCCCAAAACTCTAATTGATGTGTTCAATTTCATGTGCATATATGTTGCTTGGTTGCTGAAGACAACATATTTGACAAAAGTCTCAAGTAAGGTGAGCTTCCTCTTGCTTTGATTCTCTTTTCTGACTAACCAAACAGAGTATTTTTCTCATTTGATTGCTCTGGTTGATTGTATGTTACAATTTTTTTATCTGTTTGAAGATTATTATTGTACTGTGATTTACTACAGAGGTTTAGTTGTGTGTGTCTGTTTTAGAGTTCTGGATGCAGTGTGTTGTGCAACTTGAAACCTTGATTTTCTATTTTTGGCACTACTTTTTCAAAAATCTGTTTCTCAAAACGATTTGCCAGATTTGGACTCTTTGGTTCAGATTAAGAACCGCGACAACAAAATCGAGAGTTCGAACTGTAGTAGCGAAGCCCCCCACGCGGGCGCGTCTACAAACAACACATAAATTTTTTATTTTATTTTTGCCTTACCAGTCATCTGGTGGCCACCTGGGCAGATTTTAAAAGCCCCAAAACTGACTACTTTTGTTCCTGGCTTTTCTCTGCTTTGTCTTTGCAAGCCTTAACCTCCATATCTCTCAATCTTCATCTTTCAAACCCTCTAAAAACTCAGTCTCTATCAATTTCTTGTGCAAACTAAGGTAAGTCTCTATGCTTTCCTTGATTCCTTACATTTACACCATGATTTTGCTTTAGATTTAAATGATTTTCCTTGCGTCATACATAGATATGTGGGATTGTTTAAAATTGATTAATGGTGCCCATATTCTTGCTCATGCTTCCATATTTCATATTCACACTTGTCTGATTCGTTGAAAATTGATCAATTTTGTTTTGGGTTTACCTTATATCAGTGTGTGGAGTGAGATTTTTTCACGGCGTTCGACATAACCTATGTTGAAATTTTTTTTGTCAACTTCCTCATATCCCTTTGTTATGTTTGATCCTTAAATAATTCAATTAACCTCAATGCCTATTGATCATTGATTTAACATTTATTATTTCATAGTGGCCTTGATTATTCATTCTCTGGTTGTTCCTTGATAGTAAAATCAGATCATGGCTCCTAGAACCAAAAAGACTAGAGCTAGAGAGGCCAGACAGTCATCAAATTCTAATCAAGCATATCCTTCTACTAACTTTCTCTCTTAAATAAAAGAACAGGGATTCACCGCCATGGCTAACCAATCCATCATTCCTGGCAGAAAAGTAAATCTAGCACCAAAGTATGATGACTTGAAGTCATGGGGTGGACCAACTTGATCAATTTACCGAAAAAGGTATATCCCCGCCTTGTCTCTCTCTTATACTTACACCTCAAGCACTCACACAAAGAAGAGGACAACTTTACCATTGACTCTTATGTCAAAGGAAAGTTTCTTAAGTTTGATGCTCCCACTTTAGCACAAATCCTTGGGGTTGAGATGGGTGATCGACAACATTACTTTCAAACTGATGAACAAATGGCTCAATGAGTTGGGTGTATTACTGAAGTTTATTCAACTATCTGCACTGGCAAAACCACTGGCTCCCATTTACTTAACAAACACCTCAAACCCCATCTTCACATTCTCCATAGATTTTTGTTAGAAAATGTCACTCCTAAGGCCGGCCATTATGATTTTGTTCCTACGTTCAATGCCTTTCTGTTATATTGTTTTGAGATTGGTCAAAGCAATGATTTAAGCTATATCATTATGAGAGAAATGGCTATTTTCTCATCCTTTCGAGACAAATCTTTACCTTTTGGAGCCTTGTTAACAAAGATTTTAAGACACTTCAAAATCAGTTTTTCAAATGAGCCTGACTCCAAAAAAGCCTCTGACATAAGTGAATATACTATCAACCGGGCTGGAGGAAGTGATGTTTTGGGTAGCAGTTTGCATGCGTCTGATATACCTATGGAGGATCCTTAAGAACAGAATCCGAATGACATGCCTCCACTGCAGCAGTCTCCACCTTCTATATATTGGACATATTTTATGGCTATGGAACAAGACTGCTATAATCAGCGCCCCCAATGGAAACACCAAATGTCCACTCAAATGGCTAACTTTGGACCTCAATTGGAGGATTTTGGGCAAGCTCAACACTCTTTGATTCTGCAATTTGGTGACTTTCGGGTAGCCACTAAACTTCATCATCAAACGTTGAACACCTGCATGAGAACCGAGTTGACGGCATCTATCAGCACTTCTATCATCCACCTCCACCTGATAAACCTTGTGAACTCTGTTTTTTATATTTCTTTTGATAATGTCACAGGGGGAGAAAATGCGGTAATCTTTTTGTTTGGGTGATCCTTTTGCTTTTCCTTAGGAACATAAGACATAAATCTTCTTATTCTAGTATGTTGTGCTTAAACAAGTAACTTTAATTAATCTAATTTATGTCAGTTTTTGCTTATACTAATCCTTATTGTTTTGAGCGAATATTCCATTAAGCAAACATTCAGGGGAAGCATGACTTAAGGAGGAGCTTTCCTCGTTTCATACAAATCAAAACATCATGTTGTGCCATACCAAAAAGAGAGAGATTGTTAGAGATATTTGATTTGATGATTGTTTTTGTTTTTTTTTTTTTTTTGATTTATTTTGATGAGTTAAATTGATCAAAATTAATCTATGTCAATAATTTAATTTTGATGGTTTTTTAGATCAAAACTAATCTTAAACAGATGATGAATTAAGCCCAAAATAAACAACAACAGCAGAGAGCAACAGCCGAAGCATCTAAGCCCACAAAGGGCCGGACAACCGGCCGGTTGACTAGTCAGGCCAAAACTACGTCATTTTGTTCTTCAGCTTTGGGTATCCACGGACGTGGAGGCGAACATCCAAGCAGACGACCGGCCATGGCATTTTGGCCTAGTTTCACTCTAGTTCAATTCTTCTTCACTTCGGACGTCAGACCAACAGTGTGCTCAATGACTGCGAACGACAACCTTGACGACCAGGACTTCACGAGACATCTGGGCAGACGTCCTAGAGACACAAAGCTTG
Organism: Camellia sinensis; assembly: GCF_004153795.1. NCBI lineage: Eukaryota > Viridiplantae > Streptophyta > Magnoliopsida > Ericales > Theaceae > Camellia > Camellia sinensis. Next base: position 2,271,830 of record NW_021024973.1, read on the forward strand.
GCTTTAGACATCCAGGCAAACATCCCTCTGTGCACTACTGCATATATCAATCTGTACTGAGGAAATGGATATGAAATGTTTGGCCCATTATTCTCCCATCACTCAATGAGTAAAACACACATGGGTGACATAGACTCTCTAAAGTATCAATTTAATATTATCTCATCCCATCACTGAATGGAAAGAATAGAACACTCAACTCTGTTTTATATACAGAGCTCCGTGAGGTACATAGATACAAATACAATGAGCAAGAAAACATTTTTCATCATTCACCAGTGTAGACACCTCATTTTTGACAGTCCTCAAGACTTGGACGTCACCGTTTGAACACTCGGTGGTCATCCTTGTTTATGTTCGTCTTGAGTTCCCGGAGGTCTCGGCTATGCGCCTTGCCTCAGGATCTCTCAACTCGACTGTTTTGTGTCGGGTTTTGCACCAAACACTTGTGTTTTTGCTTTGGAGGGCAGGGAATGGCTTGTTGGCCATCCCCACACCTCACCGGCCATGGTTTGAGGCTACCGGCCATTGGTTTGTTGCCATCGGCCAAATGTTTGGCCGACCGGCACTCTTTGTGGTCGACTGGCCATCTTTTTTGGTCAAATAGCATTTTTGGCTAGCCGACCACTGTACATCTGCTTTTGCAGATATTTTTTATGCTAGCTGTGCTTGCTGGCATACACTTTGCTCCCCTCTATACACGTGTATGGAGGGATTTCACTCTTGCTTATCTTGTTTTGGAAGCTTTGCAAGAGTGAATCTCTATAAGATGGAGCCTCTTCTCCCTCCATTAGGGTTACAACATTTTTCTAGAGGGCTCTGACATTAGGGTTAGGGTTTGCATATCCCCCGTCTCTATATCTCTCTCTCTCTTTTGTGTATAAGTGTGTTTTTGGTCTTATTATTGCACACAAACACCCACCATTACACCTTACCTTGGCTACTGAGGTGCTAGGGAGCTGTTCTTGAAGTTCTTGACTGGTTTTGAACTCAAAGAACCAGCTAGAGCATTGTTTGTGAAGAAGGTCTACAAGGGTAACAATCTTACCCCTTTTCCCCCATTTTTGCATAGCTTTTTAACCTATCTTGCATCTATTTTCAGACTTTGTATATAACTAATAAAAGTCTTGTTCTTGAGTGCTTTAAATAGTTGTTTAAGGTCACTTTGTTGTTTGAGGTTGTTTGACCCCTCTTAGGGCTTGTTTGGCCCCATTTTTGTGCTATTTTGGTGAGCTCCAGGACCAACTTGTTTGGGCCTCCTCACCACTAAAATCTTGAGGGATTTTAGTGGTGTGGATGGTGGTTTAAGATCCTAAGAAGGAGAGGGCCATCCCCTCTCCTTGTTGTCTTTAATATATGCCATTTAAGCCTCATGTGTGAGCACCATTTTTTAACTCATGTTGGCCATGTTTTAGTAGGTATTTGGTAGTACTTTGCCATGTTTTAGCTCTGTTTTTACTTGGCTTAGACACACCATGCATGCCTTGCATACATGTCTTGTAATGCCATGTTTTAGCCTTAACACGCTTTGTGCTTTGAGCCTTCTTCTAGCATGTTTTTGACTAAGCTTTGTGAAGCTTTTGTGCTTGTTTTGATGTGCTAAAGGTCTGTTTTTGGTCATTCGGGTAGTCCATGCTTTGCTTTGTATAGCTACCATGCAACCTCTCTTGTATGCTCTAAGCATTAACCCCTCTAGCATGCCATCCTTGCTTTGTTTCAGTGGTTTAGAACCACTTGCCATGCCATTTTAGTCCTTATGGTGTGTTTGTATGCTTGCATTTGGTGTTCCTTTAAGGCCTTAAAGGGTTGGTGTTTCATGCTCCATGTTTGTGCCTTCATGTATGCCATCATGCTTAGGCCTCTAGGATGCCATGTCATTGTGTTTTTGGCTTTGTTTTAACATGCTAAAACTCTGATTTTAGTTGTTCAATTCAGGCCATGTTTGGTTTTGTTAAGGGTAGTTCAATACCCCTTTGGTGAGCCTTAGACCTTGGACTTTGTTTGCATACTTTGATTGCCTTGTTTAGATTGATTTGGTATCATTTTATAACATGATTTCAGAGCTTATAATGTATGCCATATGTCCATGTTATCCTCTTTTAAGTGTGCTTAAAAGTTGTCTCCATATGCTTAAGTGTTTAGGTCTTAACATGTGCATGTTTGTGTGTGTTTTGCCTCTCATTCCTTAGTATGTTAGCCACTATTTTGGGCCTAGTATAGGGCTGCCCAAATTGGTATAAGTCCATTGTTTGCATGTTGTCACATGCTCACCTTGTGTGTTGTCATATACTTAGCCTATTGCATGTGTTGCATGCTTCAATCGCTTTGCATTTGGCACGCATTCTCTTGGCTAAGTTGCCTAACATGTTGCCCATGTTGCACCTTGCATGCTTGCATGGTTAAGCTTGTATAGTTATTCCATGTCTTGCATACTTGTTTGCTTAGGTTGTGTGCCTATTGCATGCTTACTTGTTTGTATCTCATGTTGCACACTTAGCTTACATGTCTAGGTTGCATATCATTGCATGCATCTTTCACCTCTTGATCAAGCCATGATAGAGGTTGAAAGCCCCTTGGTATGTTTCTATGCATTGCATTTTATTTGAAATCAAAATGCACGACTTGGTTCCTTGGGCCATCATGCACTGGAATGCGCGATTGGTGATCCGAGAATCAAGGAACATACCCCTTTGAGTCACAAACATGATAAGGGATGTGTTGGTGCACACATTTGCTTGAAATACATTGCCATGCCTTGTTTTGCCCTCTGCTGCTATCAAAACAGGTTCTGCAGGAAGACTTGGCGGGTCGACTACATGGAGTGCCGACCGACCAATTATTGATGGCCGAGAGCTCAAAAAATGGTCGATGACCATCCGGACATGGTCGGTGGGGTTTCCACTTGGTCGGTCGTGATCCACAGTGTCCATGGAGCATTCCTTGGGAGTTGTGCAATTTTTAGAGGAGCAGAGCAGGGGAAACAGAGGCAAACTTGTGCATGGTGGTGGGTTTCCGAGCGGAGCCGAGCGCGCGTGCATTGGGCCCTCTTCCCGAGGCTGCTTTTACTGGTTAATTAGCTTAGTTAATTTGCTTAACTAGTTAATTGTCTGTAATATTTAATTAGCTTGATAGTTAGTTAAATTGTATTATTCTTTTGGTCCCTCCGAGCGAGGGCAAATTTGTAATAAGTGTGGGTGCGTATGTGCATGTCTTCCAATCCCCATGTCTTTCTCCCTTTTACTTACCTGCTTTGATGGTTAGTACAAGGGTATATTTAATTTAGCATCCTTATGCTATGCATGCGTGCATCGTTCATCAGTATTGCATGTACCGGGCTCGGCGCATCATACTAACTGCAGAGTATTTCAAATCAAACTTGAATACATGTTATCTGTCGCATCTCACATGCCATTCATAGATTAGCCGAGCCTATTCTAGTGACATTTTGTATGAGATACATTAGCCACCTTAACATGAATTAGGATCTTGCATGTGATTACTAACTAGTTTATTGTTTTGGCACGGAGTACGACGTAAGTATTTATGCTTTAGCATCTTGCATGAGTGTGAATGTTAACATGATAGCATGCTTACCATGTGGCTATATGCTTATGTGATATAACTGCATGAATGCTTGTGGGTGAAGGTTGGATTGTTTGAATTGGGATAATTCATCGAAATCCGTATTTTAGCCTACTCGCGAGTAGCAAAATTCAAACCATTTTCCAAACAAACGGAAATGCGATGCTTTGTTCTGACTTAGGGAATTTAATCTATACTTGTTTTGCTATGCGCATCACATAGTAATTCTAGGCTAATAACCGGTATAAGAACGCATAATGTTTTCAAAACAAGATATCATGGTTAGCAGAGGCCGATCTTCGGATCGGGCTAGAGGGGGTGCTCATAGCTGACCTTCCCCAATCGTACCCAAGTTCCCGAGCCGAGGCAACTTTGGTGATGACGGACACGTGGCCTTAGGCAAACAAGTCAGGGTTTCCTAAATTTCCCCATAAAAAAATATTTACGTGGCGACTCTGTATCTGGCAAAGTAGTCCATGTTTGGCACTTCTTTCTAAAAATCTATTTTTCAAAACGATTTGCCGGATTTGGACTCTTTGGTTCAGATTAAGAACCGTGACGATTTGAGTCTGAATGTAGCGAGCACACAAACGAACGAAACGGGATTCATCCTCCCGGGACGTTCGGGGACGTCTACAGTTTCTTGCAACTCTGTTGGGGAGTTAGAGAACTTGACTCGAACTCATGATATCTTGTTTTGACTACACTTATGTGTTTCTTTGCATTGCATGTGCATTGGTGCACCTAGGACACCGTGTTAGCCATCTGCTATTCCTGAGCGGTTTGTCGGAGGCTCGCTTTGAGAAGCGTGCCATAAGGCTGACCGATTATGGGCTCTGCCAGTATGGGAACACAAACCCCGATTTTGCCGGGGCACCCTTTTTGACCATTCAACCTAGTGAATATTTGGAATCCATAGTGACCATTCCAAACTAGGACAGGTTGCATACCCGATTATAGGTTGTGTGAAACCGCTGTGTGCGTAGTGAAACCCTAGCTCCTGACAAAATAGGACAGGGAAACCCTACCCCAACATAGGGGTGTTTTGGTTCTCATTTACTTGCTTTGTGCTTTTAGAGTGTATCTCTACAGGAACGCACATGTCAGTTTGCAAGTTTAGTACCAAGTCTGACATCAATATCAGTGTTTTGGGAAATCGGTTATATCTGCGAGTATCAGGTTTAGTTTTTTGGGGTAGTGATTTTGGGGAACAGTGATCAGTAGTAGAGTATAGTTATTCAGCCACGCTTGTGTCTATTCTGTCTAGGCTGAAATGCTGCTTATTTTCCCTTTCAGTTCAAAGATTTGGGTTCGAAGATTTGGCGTTCTCCTTCGCTGGGGCAAGGTAGACGTCTGATCCGTCAATCGCCAGTTGCATCATCACCGTTCAGTTCAGCAGACTTATGATGACGCAGAGTTCAGACGAAATCGTGGTTATGGCAGCCGCACTGGACCGAGGAACCATCTTGCGAGATGAGCCCAATGTCGAAACACCACATCCGCCCAGGTCACCCGCCGCGCGCCCGATCTGGGAGCCCCAGTTGTTTCAAGCTCGTGAGCCCACCATGTTTGAATTGATGGGAATGATCGGCGACCTCCAGAGATCTGTGGCCGAACTGGCCTATGGAATGTCGGCTTCACCACCAGCTGCACCATATGCCGGGAATTTCATACCACAAGAGCCCCCGCTACTGGGACGAATTGTGATCGAGCTCAACCAGCCTGAGGTTGTCCCAAGCTATGGCAATGACATGTCAACAACAACCGGGTTCCGCTCTGATATAGCAACCCAAACCCTCGATCAGGCTGAGGCTAGAGGTAAGAATAAAGTGGGAACAGATGCTGATCCCGTTGAATAACTACTGTGGGCAGTCGAGGCTTTGAAAGCCGGGGGAATGAATAAGCAGCAAGTATTCGCAGTTATGACTAAGACTGTGGATGATGCTTTCCCCACTCCAACCGAAGGCAGTTCAAGCCAGGCGGGAAATCGGGATAGGCCCCGTCATGCCAGAACAGTTCCTTCCGCCCTCAACCCTGCACCGGGAAAAGATCAGAAAGCCAAGGCAGTGCCTGCCGACCCTTTCGCTAGTGCGTCTAACAAGAACCCTTAGACTTCGAAGTACCTGCCTCGAGGGCGCAGAGTCTTTCACGCCGTCTACATGCCTTTGTCTAGGGCATTTCAAATTTTGGCTAAAAAGGGGCATCTTAAATCCCTCGAACCTCGACCTCTCCCGAAGAATCTCCCTCTTACACATGATACTGCCTTGTATTGCGCATACCATCAGCAAACCAGTCACAGCACCGACGGTTGTTTCCGTCTTCGCCACGAAGTGCAAGATTTGATCGACAATGAGGTCATCCTCCCATCCACCTCAGCAAAGTCTGTTACCACTGAGTTGTTGGACTTCGAGGATACTGCGAGTATGTGATCAAGGGTTGGACCACTTGCGAGCGGCGCTCGGTGTATTTCAGATGCGGCGTTTGGCACGTACTATCGGGAGCATTTGCGAATATAGTTTTGTAATTTCTGGCTTGGGTCTTGAGTCAGTTCTTTGTTTTGTTTTGGGTCTGTCTCATTGCCTTGAGTCAGTCTTTTTGCTTAAGGATCTATCTTGTTGTGTCGAGTCAGTCCCATTATATAGAAATCAGGTGATTCCAGGGTTGTTGCCTCGGATATCATTATTTTGTTTTGTAATTATCCTTTTGCTTTCTTTTGAGTCTGTCTCTGCTGTGGAGCCAGTTGCAACCAGGAAACCTGAATGAAACAGCTGCGGCTATCATGTTTTCATGTTTATTGCTACTTTGAGCTAGTTGTGCCAGAGCATTTGAATGAAACGGCAGAGCATCTCACTTACTCTTCTGCACCTTGAATTCATTACATTGACCTAAGTTGTTCAAAACTTTTTTCTAACATTGTGATCTTGAAAACGAAGAGGAAGGAATTCCTCGGGATTTACAAAACTTTGATCAAATTGAGAGAAAGAGAGGCGTGATAAGCCTTTAATGAATGAAATCATGTTTGTTAACGTGAGCACTAAGAAGGACCCTGGCTTGATCCAGATTAGTTCCACACTATCTTTAGCACGAGCGATTTGTCGCTTTCTTAAAAACTTTCAAAAACAAAATGTTTTGCGCGGTCCTGCGAAGACCTGTACGGAATCGCTCTTGAGATTGTGCAGCTTAGGATTGCTCTCAGCCTCAAGACTTGAGCCCTTGCTTTCAAATCTTAGACCTTAGTTCAGAAGGTTCAACAGTCAACTACAACATGAAGCCTGCGTGGCCAAATTTGAAGCAACCCTCAAACGAGAGGCCAAGAAAGTTAGATCAAGAAGATCAAGACTCATCAGAAGAAGCTTGCGAAGCTAGAACAGAAGCATCCCTCGGACTAGGGGCAAAAATGTTCGATGTGCTCGAAGGGCCGAAGATGGATCCTTCTGCAAGTCAATACAACAGCCGCCCTCCTGGATACAAATGGCTTCAAAACCCTAAAACCATTTGGCATGGACTTGTCACACTTTTACCCTTTGAGAGTCTCGCTGGGCCGAAAACCTGGAAGAGCGACCCAGGCAAAAGTTAGAGCAAGAGAAAAATACAAAAAAAGAAAATGCAAAAAGAAAAGAAAAAAAATGAAGAAAATGAAAAAGAAAGATGAAAAAAGAAAAAAAAATACAAAAGAATGGAAAAAGGAAAGAAGAACAAAGCTCGCAAGGTTGAAAACCCGCAAAGGGCGGCCTTGGCAAAAAGTTAGAGCATAAAAAAGTGAGGGTTAATACACGAGTGTACCTTAACCGGAACTACGTAAGGCTTGATTCCTATGTTTGGGATACGTAGGCAACTTCATCCTGAAGTCCAGCCCCACGCACTTTCAAAGTGACTGTGTCCATAAATTTGTTTTGACCATCATCATCTTCTCTGTATCCGAGAGTTCGGTTGCGATCATCACTAATGAGGACTGACTACAGTATGCTGCGGCGTTATCCACACAAGGGGCAACTTTCCATTGCCATGAGTCGCCATCCAAACCAGGGGCAACTTTCTGTTGCCATGATGTGCCCTTTGGAACAAGGGGCAATTTTCCATTGCCTCCGATCTGAGGTTGTACATCTCGATAGTAAGTTTCATGCTCGTTGAGCACTGGTTGTTTGCCAAAATGATTTTTGAGAATTTTTTTACTGAGGTTGACTATTCTCTCGAAAATTATTTCACTTTCCAAAACTGGACCATTTTCTTGGACCCAAAAAAGGAAAATTTTCAGTGCTCATAGCCTAACTTGCATGATTTCAAATCAAAAATTGAACAAGCATGTTAATCTAACTCTCACCTTGGTCAAAATTGTTTTAGTAGAAAGCCAAAAACAAAAATGGTCAAAATAATGTGCTAGGGGCACAGTTGAGTCAGGCTTCCTGTCTTTTCCCCATTTTCAACATACTTGCCAAGAAGGGCACTCTACATGCCAGAAGGGCACAGCTGAAGCTGTCAACAAAGGGCTGAAAGCTCTCTTAACCTCCGAGCAGCGAGGTATCGAGCCAAGTACGAAGCACGAACTAGAATGGATCAAGATACTCCACTCCCTTATCAAGAACATCGACTAGACGTCACCGGAGGAAATGGCTGCGAGCTATCAGTGTTGGGTATGAACCCACAACCTCTTGTTTATTCGTCGACCATATCTGGGGAGGGATGAAGAATGAGAGAGTGAAGAATAGAGAGGTGTAAGTCGAGAGAAAAGTGAGCAAAAGGGGTTTTGAGAGAAAAACCAAGCCTGAGGGCCGAGTGATGAGAGAATCACAAATGGGAAGAGGATGGGAAATAATACCCGGAGAAACTGGCTCCTCGTGATCTGAGAAGTCTCTCGTTTTTATAACGTGTCTGTGTGTCGTGTCTTTTGTTTTGTTTACCTTAACTCTTGCTTTGAGTCGGTTCCGAGCGTGTCTCGTTGTGTTTAGGTTGTTTACCTTTTGTTTTTTGTTATTGAGTCTTTTTCACTGTGTTCAGTCGTAGGCTCAATACCCGGTTGAAAACCCCTTTTCTCAAATCGTTTTGTGCTCAGAGTGCTGTGCCATTCTCTACATTTCTGCAAAACAGGTTTGGTTCTTTTGTAAAATCGCAGGGGTTCAACCCGGGTCACTTGGAAACAGTGAACATGTGGGTTCCAGATTGCATCTGAGTGTGTTTCAGCTTCTGCCGATTCTACCTTTGTATTCCGTCTTTTCAGATTCGAACTATTTTCGCCATGTGTAGAATGAACTAAGAATACTGTGTTATGGGCTATGAAGTTCAGAATGAGCAGAGTTCAGAATGAGCAGTGTTCAGAATTAGTTGTGAGCTGTGTGGGTTATATGCAGATTAAATCAAGCACTGTGTTACGAGCCGAGTGTTCAAAATGGGCAGTGGTTTGTTTGAGTTGTTTCACTGTTGGCCGGTCGGCCAAATATTTGGCCGATGGACTTATTTTGTGGCCAGTGGATGGCCGGTGAGCCTCCTACAACCTTGTTTGGGGCCTCCATTGCTCAAGAAAGTGCAAGAGAAGGCATTTCCGAAGCCTAACCGGTCTCCATTTTGACCTCAGGCCATGTCTTCTGTGCGCGATCCTCGAATACGTGCAAGGTGTATCCTTTTCGTATCCTTTTTGTACCTTGCAAAGGTTTGGGAACTGCTTCAGATACATTGCATTGTTATGCATGTTTACACACATTATCATGCACACAACTCGCATTGTTTTGCACCGTAGCTGCGGTCTGGCGAGACCTTAAACCCGCTCGGTCTGGGAGACCTTAAATCCGTCGGTCTTCATTGTCATGCGTGATCCTCATCACGCGTTTTCATATGCATCTTACATGCGTTGCTTTACAACGCTTTGACGTGAACGCGCGTTGGGTTATACGTCATTATGCTTGCATTGTATGCACCTCGCAACGGTCTGGCGAGACCTTAAACACGCTCGGTCTAGGAGACCTCAAATCCTCTAAAGATGCAAGACCTTTGGTTTTTGTATGCATACACACGTCGTAACAAGCACAACTTGCATTGGTGTGCACTGCTCACATGCATTATCATGCATCTCAAGCGACACGCGTTGTCGCGCATTCGAGTCCACATGCATTATCATGCATCTCAAACAACACGCGTTGTCGCGCATTCGAGTCCACACGCATTACCATGCATTTCAAGTGACACGCGTTGTCGCATATTCGAGTTCACATGCATTTCAAAAGCCGCGCGTTGTCGCGCATTCCAAGATCATTTGCATTGACATGCATCTCAAAAGCCATGCGTTGTCGCGCGTTTCAAAATCATGCATCATCACGCATTTGCATTTCAAAAAAAAGAAAACAACAAAAACAACATGCATCATTTGCATTTCAAAAACCAAAACACAAAAAAAAACATGCATTATCATGCATTTTCCCTTCATCATGCATTGTCATGCATTCAAAAAACAAAACAAAAAAAAAAATATGCATATGTCATGCATTTCACTGTAAATAGTGCATATGTCATACATTTCACTATAAATAGTGCATATGTCATGCATCACTGTAAATATTACATATGTCATGCATTTTACTATATATATTCCATTCCATCGCATATTTGTAAATATTGCATTGTAGCTTGCATGCATTCACTGCATCACCCCCATCTATGGCTTGCGCCTTTCCATGTTGAGCTTGGTCTGGTATGTACCCATACTTTTCACGTCGAAGCATAGTTCTGCATGTGTACGTGCCTATTCCACTGCTGGTATTGTGGTTTGAGGGTTGCGGCACCTTTTCTGTGTTAGACGTGGCTTGTTTGTGTCCATGCTTTTCCTAGGCAAGATACGGTTTGGGCCGCCGACCTTATCCATTGTAAATATTCTATTCCATTGCATATTTGTATATGTTGCATTATAGCTTGCATGCATTTGCCGCATCACATCCAGCTATGGCTTGCGCCCTTCCATGTTGAACTTGGTTTGGTATGTGCCCATACTTTTCACGTCGAAGCACAGATCTGAGACTTTTGTGTACGCGCCTATTCCATTGCTGGTATTGTGGTTTGAGGGTTGCGGCACCGTTTCTGTGTTAGACGCGGTTTGCATGTGTACATGCCTTTCCTAGGCAAGATATGTTTCGGTCGCGCGCCATATCCACTGTATATACTGCATTGTAATGTAGTTCGATTGCATCCAGCATTAGGATCATGATCTTTTCTGAGCCAAAACGAAGTTTCGTTCGGTTCAAAACGTCCGAAACG
>NW_021024973.1:2282675-2391352 GCF_004153795.1 Camellia sinensis
TAAATTCCTTCTTCGAAGCAGAGCATGCCTCACTTATGTCATTCCACCCAATTACTTGTTCCTGTGTCCGTCTACATCACTCATAGTTCTGCATGTGTACCCGCCTGTTCCACTGCTGGTATTATGGTTGAGGTTACGGCACCTTTTCTATGGTAGACAGACTTTGCATCTCCATCAATCTATTTGACATTTTTGGGGTTTGAACCGCTCATGATTGGGTATCAGATTCAATTGCATTGCATATCGTTTGCATTGTTTATACATAGTTTGTATGTTTTGCATATTATTTGCATTGTTTTTACATTTGTTTTGTAATTTTGCATATCATTTGCATTACATTAGAATCAATTGCATATCACCGCACTGTTTGTGCACCCCTTTGGTCTAAGGAGACCTTAAATCCTACATTCGCATTGTCGCTCAGCTTTTGATTGCATAGTTATGCATATTGCTAACGATATTGTACCCGTTGAGTTTTTTCTCTTTCAGGCACGATATTGTATGTACGGTTCATTTGAAGCTGGTGCAACCAGACGAGCCACACAGGTATTGTATCCTCCGAGTGAGACGTATCGAGAATTGCATAATTCTATTGCACCCTCTCTACATTGTAGTATAGTTTGGTTTGTGCTAGCTTAAAATTGTTGCATTGTATGTGCTTCGTTACAACTTTCTTTGTATGATCATAAGTATGCTCGACTTCTTGCATTTTCAGTTGCATTTCGCCCCTGCCTTCGGGCGCATATCTTTATTATCATACATGTTTGTCTAAGTCTTCGGCCTATATCAAAATGGGTCGTCTCTGGGCTTTGACACTCACCCCCGTCATTCTTATGACTTTCGAGTTCTGTCAAAAAGGGGCAACTGTAGACACCCCATTTTTGACCGTCCTCAAGACTTAGACGTCACCATTTGACAACTCGGTGATCATCCTTGTTTGTGTTTGTCTTGAGTTCCCGGAGGTCTCGGCTACGCGCCTTACCTCAGAATCTCTCAACTCGACTTTTTATGTCTGGTTTTGCCCACACAACACTTGTGTTTTTTGCTTTGGAGGGCAGGGAATGGCTTGTTGGCCATCCCCACACCTCACCGGCCATGGCTTGAGGCTACCAGCCATTGGTTTGTTGCCATTGGCCAAATGTTTGGCCGACCAACACTCTTTGTGGTCGACCGGCCATCTTTTTTGGTCAAATAGCATTTTTGGCTGGCCGACCACTGTACATCTGCTTTTGCAGATATATTTTTTATGCCAGCTGTGCTAGCTGGCATACACTTTGCTCCCCTCCATACACGTGTATGGAGGGATTTCACTGTTGCTTAGCTTATTTTGGAAGCTTGCAAAGAGTGAATCTCTATAAGAGGGAGCCTCTTCTCCCTCCATTAGGATTACAACATTTTTCCAGAGGGCTCTAATATTAAGGTTAGGGTTTGCATATCCCCCATCTCTATATCTCTCTCTCTTTTGTGTATAAGTGTGTGTTTGGTCTTATTATTGCACACAAACACCCCCATTACACCTTACCTTGGCTACTGAGGTGCTAGGGAGCGTTCTTGAATATTTGACTGGTTTCGAACTCAAAGAACCAGCTAGAGCATTGTTATGAAGGAGGTCTACAAGGGTAACAATCTTACCCATTCCCCATTTTGCACAGCTTTTTAATTCTTCCTATCTTTCAGCTTTTTCTATACTATTTCGTTTAGTGTCTTATACTTTAATATTAGCACTCTTTGTTTTAGAGTTTAAATAGCTTGTTTTACTTATGCCTTTATTTGTTTTGCCGCTCTTATTGTTTGGCCTCATTTTTGTGCTATTTTGGTGAGCTCCGGGACCACCTTGTTTGGCCTCCTCACCACTGAAATCTTGAGGGATTTCAGTGGTGAAGATGGTGGTTTAAGGTCCTAACAAAGAGAGGGTCATCCCCTCTCCTTGTTATCTTTAATATATGCCATTTAAGCCTCATTGTGAGCACCATTTTTTAACTCATGTTGGCCATGTTTCAGTAGGTATTTGGTAGTATTTTGTCATGTTTTACCTCTGTTTTTACTTGGCTTAGACACACCAGGCATGCCTTGCATACATGTCTTGTAATGCCATGTTTTAGCCTTAACATGCTTTGTGCTTTGAGTCTTCTTCTAGCATGTTTTTGACCAAGCTTTGTGAAGCTTTTGTGGCTGTTTTGATGTGCTAAAGGTCTGTTTTTGGTCATTTAGGTAGTCCATGCTTTGCTTTGTATAGCTACCATACAACCTCTCTGTATGCCCTAAGCATTAACCCCTCTAGCATGCCATCCTTGCTATGTTTCAGTGGTTTGGAACCGCTTGCCATGCCATTTTAGTCCTTGTGGTGTGTTTGTATGCTTGCATTTGGTGTTCCTTTAAGGCCTTAAAGGGTTGGTGTTTCATGCTCCATGTTTGTGCCTTCATGTATGCCATCATGTTTAGGCCCCTAGGATGCCATGTCATTGTGTTTTTTGGCTTTGTTTAACATGCTAAAACTCTAATTTTAGTTGTTCAATTCATGCAAGTTTGTTTTAACATGCTAAAACTCTAATTTTAGTTGTTCAATTCATGCCAAGTTTGGTTTTGTTAAGGGTAGTTCAATACCCCTTTGGTGAGCCTTAGACCTTGGACTTTGTTTACATACTTTGATTGCCTTGTTTAGATTGATTTGGCATCATTTTAATACATGATTTCAGAGCTTATAATGTATGCCATATGTCCATGTTATCCTCTTTTAAGTGTGCTTAAAAGTTGTCTCCATATGCTTAAGTGTTTAGGCCTTAACATGTGCATGTCTGTGTGTGTGTTTTGCCTCTCATTCCTTAGTATGTTAGCCACTGTTTTGGGCCTAGTATAAGGGCTGCCCAAATTGGTATAAGTCCATTGTTTGCATGTTGTCGCATGCTCACCTTGTGTGTTGTCATATACTTAGCCTATTACATGTGTTGCATGCTTCAATCCGCTTTGCATTTGGCACGCATTCTCTTTTCTAAGTTGCCTAACATGTTGTCCATGTTGCACCTTGCATGCTTGCATGGTTAAGCTTGCATAGTTATTCCATGTCTTGCATACTTATTTGCTTAGGTTGTGTGCCTATTGCATGCTTACTTGTTTGCATCTCATGTTGCACACTTAGCTCACATGTCTAGGTTGCATATCATTGCATGCATCTTTCACCTCTTGATCAAGCCATGATAGAGGTTGAAAGCCCCTTGGTATGTTTCTATGCATTGCATTTCATTTGAAATCAAAATGCATGACTTGGTTCTTTGGGCCATCCGCATTGGAATGCGCGATTGGTGGTCCACGAATCAAGGAACATACCCCTTTGAGTCACAACATGATTAGCCAAGCTTTGTGAAGCTTTTGTGCTTGTTTTGATATGCTAAAGGTCTATTTTTGGTCATTCGGGTAGTCCATGCTTTGCTTTGTATAGCTACCATGCAACCTCTCTTGTATGCCGTAAGCATTAACCCCTCTAGCATGCCATGGTTTTGAACTGCTCATGATTGGATCATGATTCAATTGCATTGCATATCGTTTGCATTGTTTATACATAGTTTTGTATGTTTTGCATATTATTTGCATTGTTTTTACATTTGTTTTGTAATTTTGCATATCATTTGCATTACATTAGAATCAATTGCATATCACCGCACTGTTTGTGCACCCCTTTGGTCTAAGGAGACCTTAAATCCTACATTCGCATTGTCGCTCAGCTTTTGATTGCATAGTTATGCATATTGCTAACGATATTGTACCCGTTGAGTTTTCTTTCTCTTTCAGGCACGATATTGTATGTACGGTTCATTTGAAGCTGGTGCAACCAGACGAGCCACACAGGTATTGTATCCTCCGAGTGAGACGTATCGAGAATTGCATAATTCTATTGCACCCTCTCTACATTGTAGTATAGTTTGGTTTGTGCTAGCTTAAAATTGTTGCATTGTATGTGCTTCGTTACAACTTTCTTTGTATGATCATAAGTTATGCTCGACTTCTTGCATTTTCAGTTGCATTTCGCCCCTGCCTTCGGGCGCATATCTTTATTATCATACATGTTTGTCTAAGTCTTCGGCCTTATCAAAAATGGGTCGTCTCTGGGCTTTGACACTCACCCCCGTCATTCTTATGACTTTCGAGTTCTGTCAAAAAGGGGCAACTGTAGACACCCCATTTTTGACCGTCCTCAAGACTTAGACGTCACCATTTGAACACTCGGTGATCATCCTTGTTTGTGTTTGTCTTGAGTTCCCGGAGGTCTCGGCTACGCGCCTTACCTCAGAATCTCTCAACTCGACTTTTTATGTCTGGTTTTGCACCAAACACTTGTGTTTTTGCTTTGGAGGGCAGGGAATGGCTTGTTGGCCATCCCCACACCTCACCGGCCATGGCTTGAGGCTACCAGCCATTGGTTTGTTGCCATTGGCCAAATGTTTGGCCGACCAACACTCTTTGTGGTCGACCGGCCATCTTTTTTGGTCAAATAGCATTTTTGGCTGGCCGACCACTGTACATCTGCTTTTGCAGATATTTTTTATGCCAGCTGTGCTAGCTGGCATACACTTTGCTCCCCTCCATACACGTGTATGGAGGGATTTCACTGTTGCTTAGCTTATTTTGGAAGCTTTGCAAGAGTGAATCTCTATAAGAGGGAGCCTCTTCTCCCTCCATTAGGATTACAACATTTTTCCAGAGGGCTCTAATATTAAGGTTAGGGTTTGCATATCCCCCATCTCTATATCTCTCTCTCTTTTGTGTATAAGTGTGTGTTTGGTCTTATTATTGCACACAAACACCCACCATTACACCTTACCTTGGCTACTGAGGTGCTAGGGAGCTGTTCTTGAATATTTTGACTGGTTTCGAACTCAAAGAACCAGCTAGAGCATTGTTTATGAAGGAGGTCTACAAGGGTAACAATCTTACCCCATTTCCCCCATTTTTGCACAGCTTTTTAACCTATCTTCCAACTATTTTTCAGACTTTGTATATAACTAATAAAAGTCTTGTTTTTGAGTGCTTTAAATAGTTGTTTAAGGTCACTTTGTTGTTTGAGGTTGTTTGACCCCTCTTAGGGCTTGTTTGGCCTCATTTTTGTGCTATTTTGGTGAGCTCCGGGACCACCTTGTTTGGGCCTCCTCACCACTGAAATCTTGAGGGATTTCAGTGGTGAAGATGGTGGTTTAAGGTCCTAACAAAGAGAGGGTCATCCCCTCTCCTTGTTATCTTTAATATATGCCATTTAAGCCTCATGTGTGAGCACCATTTTTTAACTCATGTTGGCCATGTTTCAGTAGGTATTTGGTAGTATTTTGTCATGTTTTACCTCTGTTTTTACTTGGCTTAGACACACCAGGCATGCCTTGCATACATGTCTTGTAATGCCATGTTTTAGCCTTAACATGCTTTGTGCTTTGAGTCTTCTTCTAGCATGTTTTTGACCAAGCTTTGTGAAGCTTTTGTGCTTGTTTTGATGTGCTAAAGGTCTGTTTTTGGTCATTTAGGTAGTCCATGCTTTGCTTTGTATAGCTACCATACAACCTCTCTTGTATGCCCTAAGCATTAACCCCTCTAGCATGCCATCCTTGCTATGTTTCAGTGGTTTGGAACCGCTTGCCATGCCATTTTAGTCCTTGTGGTGTGTTTGTATGCTTGCATTTGGTGTTCCTTTAAGGCCTTAAAGGGTTGGTGTTTCATGCTCCATGTTTGTGCCTTCATGTATGCCATCATGTTTAGGCCCCTAGGATGCCATGTCATTGTGTTTTTGGCTTTGTTTTAACATGCTAAAACTCTAATTTTAGTTGTTCAATTCATGCCAAGTTTGTTTTAACATGCTAAAACTCTAATTTTAGTTGTTCAATTCATGCCAAGTTTGGTTTTGTTAAGGGTAGTTCAATACCCCTTTGGTGAGCCTTAGACCTTGGACTTTGTTTACATACTTTGATTGCCTTGTTTAGATTGATTTGGCATCATTTTAATACATGATTTCAGAGCTTATAATGTATGCCATATGTCCATGTTATCCTCTTTTAAGTGTGCTTAAAAGTTGTCTCCATATGCTTAAGTGTTTAGGCCTTAACATGTGCATGTCTGTGTGTGTTTTGCCTCTCATTCCTTAGTATGTTAGCCACTGTTTTGGGCCTAGTATAGGGCTGCCCAAATTGGTATAAGTCCATTGTTTGCATGTTGTCGCATGCTCACCTTGTGTGTTGTCATATACTTAGCCTATTACATGTGTTGCATGCTTCAATCGCTTTGCATTTGGCACGCATTCTCTTTTCTAAGTTGCCTAACATGTTGTCCATGTTGCACCTTGCATGCTTGCATGGTTAAGCTTGCATAGTTATTCCATGTCTTGCATACTTATTTGCTTAGGTTGTGTGCCTATTGCATGCTTACTTGTTTGCATCTCATGTTGCACACTTAGCTCACATGTCTAGGTTGCATATCATTGCATGCATCTTTCACCTCTTGATCAAGCCATGATAGAGGTTGAAAGCCCCTTGGTATGTTTCTATGCATTGCATTTCATTTGAAATCAAAATGCATGACTTGGTTCTTTGGGCCATCACGCATTGGAATGCGCGATTGGTGGTCCACGAATCAAGGAACATACCCCTTTGAGTCACAAACATGATAAGGGATGTGTTGGTGCACACATTTGCTTGAAATACATTGCCATGCCTTGTTTTGCCCTCTGCTGCTGTCAAAACAGGTTCTGCAGGAAGACTTGGCTGGTCGACTACATGGATTGCCGACTGACCAATTATTGATGGCCGAGAGCTCAACAAATGGTCAATGACCATCCGGACATGGTCGGTGGGGTTTCCACTTGGTCGGCGGTGATCCACAGTGTCCATGGAGCATCCCTTGGGAGTTGTGCAATTTTCAGAGGAGCAGAGCAGGGGAAACAGAGGCAAACTTGTGCATGGTGGTGGGTTTCCGAACGGAACCGAGCGCGCGTGCATTGGGCCCTCTTCCCGAGGCTGCTTTTACTGCTTAATTAGCTTAGTTAATTTTCTTAACTAGTTAATTGTCTGTAATATTTAATTAGCTTGATAGTTAGTTAAATTGTATTATTCTTTCGGTCCCTCCGAGCGAGGGCAAATTTGTAATAAGTGTGGGTGCGTATGTGCATGTCTTCCAACCCCCATTTCTTTCTCCCTTTTACTTACATGCTTTGATGGTTAGTACTAGGGCATATTTAATTTAGCGTCCTTATGCTATGCATGCGTGCATCGTTCATCAATATTGCATGCACGGGGCTCGGCGCATCATACTAACTGCATAGTATTTCAAATCAAACTTTGATACATGTTATCTGTCGCATCTCACATGTCATTCATAGATTAACCGAGACTATTCTAGTGACATTTTGTATGAGATACATTAGCCACCTTAACATGAATTAGAATTATGCATATAATTACTAACTAATTAACTGTTTTGGCACGGAGTACGATGTAAGTATTTCTGCTTTAGCATCTCGCATGAGTGTGAATGTTAACATGATAGCATGCTTACCATGTGGCTATATGCTTATGTGATATAACTGCATGAATGCCTTTGGGTGAAGGTTGGATTGTTTGAATTGGGATAATTCATCGAAATCCGTATTTTAGCCTACTCGCGAGTAGCAAAATTCAAACCATTTTTCAAACAAACGGAAATGCGATGCTTTGTTCCGACTTAAGCAATTTAATCTATACTTGTTTTGCTGTACGCATCACATAGTAATTCTAGGCCAATAACTGGTATAAGTACGCATAATGTTTTCAAAACAAGATATCATGGTTAGTAGAGGCCGATCTTCGGATCGGGCGAGAGGGGGTGCTCATAACTGACCTTCCCCAATATTACCCAAGTTCCCGAGCCGAGGCAACTTTGGTGATGACGGACACGTGGCCTTAGGCAAACGAGTCAGGGTTTCCTAAATTCCCCCATAAAAAAATATTTAGGTGGTGACTCTGTATCTGGCAAAGCAGTCCATGTTTGGCACTTCATTCTAAAAATCTATTTTCCAAAACGATTTTTCGAATTTGGACTCTTTGGTTCAGATTAAGAACCGTGACGATTTGAGTTCGAACTGTAGCGAGCACACAAACGAACGAAACGGGATTCATCCTCCCGGGACGTTCGGGGACGTCTACAATCAGTCTCATTCTCTCAAATCTCTGAAGTAATCTTCATCTGTATTTATTCTTCTTCTTCTTTAGAAATTAATCTTGAGCTTTAGCTTTAAGCATATACACCTGCAAGAGGTCCCTTTACTGATATAACTCAGAACTTCAATCTTTGCAATATTTCTTCAGAGAGTTTCATTACAGCTTTCCTTCAAAGCAAAAACACCATTTCAATTTGTAAGAGTGCCGCACAGAGTTCTTGAAACCTTGAGAGTGATTGAGAATCATCTAAGGATTTCAAGGTTTTGAAGACCTATAAAGCTTGTGTGATAACCCTGTTCCGTAATTAGCTAATTGGTCCTTATTATGAGTTTGATTATATGTCTGATATGATTTTGTGTGCCAACTATGTGAATATATGTGGTTATGAATTTCTATCTGTTCGCCGTATGAATATCTGTTTGATTATCTGCTTTGAAAATTTAATTAAATGCCTTATTGGCCGTAGAAACCGAAATTGACTGCGCCATTGGGATTGGCGTAATTTTTAGAGCCTATGGTGAGGTTTAATTGAAAATTGATTCAAATCAAATTAAACATATTTAATTAATGGAATAGTGCCCAATTATGTAATATTGGTAAAATTTGTTGAGTGGGAGTTTATAAAGGGCCATTAATCACCTCACTCCTCCCTTTTGAGTCATTCGGCTGAGATCAACTCTCTAGAGAGAGAGATCCGAATTAGAGAGAGAGAGAGAGAGTGTTGGAGATTGGGGTTTTGATCTTGAGGCTTGAAGATTTCTCAAGAAGCTTGAAGGTTTGGGAGTGTAACTCAAGAATTAAGCTTACATTGGGAAGATCGAGCTCCTAGGTGAGTAAATTCATGAGTTTGAACTTGTGATTTTGTGAATTAAAGATTAATTGGTGACCAAGAACAAGAGTTGTGCTATAATTGATAAATTTGGAGTTAATATGCACATGCATGTATAGGATCACCATGATTTTGCATAATCAAGCAGGTTTTTGTTGAGTTCCATGAGAATGGACACCAATTGCATTATTTGGAATAGAGATGAAGTCAAAGTTTACATGCATGCATGATTGAAGGGGTTATGAAGTTTGCATATATGGATTTTGATCATACAAAAAGAATGTTGATTAAATTTGAAGAATTGGACCATGATTTTGGAAGATTGGCTTCATATTGTTTACATCCATGTGTTATATGATGTATTTGCATATTTTTGGTGCCTTAGTTCGAGCTTAAAGCCTTTTGAATGTTGAATGTGAGCTCAACAGCATTGTTGGAAAACCCAGAATTTTTGGTGTCCGCTCGAGCGGGGAAACCGCCACTCTAGCGGGAAAAACGGGCTCCCAGCATTTTTGCAGACATGGACTTCCGCTCGAGCGGGAGCCATGTAGCGAGGCCTTCCGCTCGAGCGCCAGACTTCACGCTCGAGCATAGAAATGACATATCCAGTACTTTTGCAGACCTCATGGGTCCGCTCGAGCGAGGAAGTCCACGCTCGAGCGGGGACCCTGTTTTCTGAAATTTTGAAAATGCATTCTGTGTTCTGTTTTCCGTTCCCTTTCACTTCTAAGTACTCTTAGGCATACATTGAGCATTGTAAATGAGTTAGAAGAATAAGAATGAAGCCTAAAGAGGAATATGTGAATTAAAGAACGGGTTGAATTATTTGTGACCCATATGTGTTATGTGATATGTAGGGTCAAGCTCAGAGGCAAATCCACAAGCCGATCACTGTGAGTAATATCTTAACAAGATATTTGAAATACGTTGTTGTCCAATTGTTTATTTCTATGTAAGTTTTGTAAGTTCACTAGTTTGAATTATGGACAAACATTTTGACATGAATGAATGGGTCGAAGGCCGTTTCGATACGAATAAATGAAAGGCCTAAGGCCAGTTTGATATGAAAGTTCGAAAGGCCTAAAGACCAGTTTGATATGAAAGTTCGAAAGGCCTAAAGGCCAATTTGATATGAAAGTCTGAAAGGCCTAAAGGCTAGTTTGACAAGAAAGAATGAATGGATGGGCCAAAGGCCGTTTTGACATGAATAGATGGGCCAGAGGCCGTTTTGACAGGAATGAAAGATAAATGGGCCAAAAGCCAGTATGTTTGGAACCACAGTCACTTGACTTAAATTGTGTATATAAATGTTAAATAAAAATGTGAATTGGGCCCAAGGCCGTTTGGAGTCTGTTGTTCTACATATCGTTTGTATCTTCTTATTTGATATTATTCACTGGGCTATCGCTCACGCTCATTCATGTGTTTGTAGGTGAGCCAAGAGAGGTCCAGACCCAACCCCAGTGAAATCTATGTGGAACAACCGAGTTTTGGAGAGTTAGCCCTAGTGTCTTACGCACGAGACTCGTCTTCGCCTTTCTGCTATGCTATGTTATTTTTGTCATGTTGACGAGGACTTTGCATATGTCTGTGTATAGTTTTCACGGGTTGACTTAGTTTTTGGATGATCCTAATTGTACATAACTTATGCTACTGTATTTCTGTTGTGAGTAACTAACATATATATGTTTGGTTGTTTGGATGTGCCATATAAGCACGGCTCTATGGACAAAGTTTTAAAATTGCTTCCGTTTGGCCCTCGTTAACTCTGTTAAAATACGTTTGGTTTGGTTTGAGGCCGTAGGTAATCTCATGATTACTGGCCGGTTATGTCCTTAACCCACGGGGGCGGGTTCGGGTCATGACAGAGTGGTATCAAAGCACGAGTTAATAACTCACACACTTGTCCAAAAGGGCAATAAACGTCTAAATAAGATCTAGGATGCATTCATGTGATAAGTGTGAATTTGAAAGCATCAGGAACACGCTTAAATGTTTAATGAGAACGATTGTGTATTATAAGTCTGTGATTCGCTTGCATTGCAAATTATTTGAATACGTGTGTTCTTTAGTATATGCATACCTGTGAATCTTTAGTATAAAGCATAATGCAAGTTTAATCAAATGTTGAGAACATGCGATTATATGAGATACGAATTGTTGCACTAATGTGTACAACAAGTTTGTTTTTCTTTAATGCACAAATATGAACATATGAACCATGAAAAGTTGCTTATGTGCATTCGACTCTGCAAATGGGTGTCTATGTGGAATATGAACATGATCTAAGTGTATAATGATTTAGTAAGTGTTCAGCATGCGATATCTGATAAGTGTGAAATCATCTGTTACGTATGTGATTAATTGTGTCTTGACGATACATAAAATGAGAATATAACAACGTGCGAATGTACCCATGTGTATCTGTGTTTATTTTTGTATTGGGCATCCCAGTGATTGGCAAAGTTTAATAAGCATTTGTGTAGAGTGTGGATAAATTAAGGGCATACGAGTTGGAAGGCTCTTCCACAGCCCGACTTGATAGACTGGAAAGAATAGTACAAGAAATGGCCAAGATCTTAAGACAACAATGCCATTGCCGCTACGACAAGAACCTTTGCCACCACCAGTGTAAAAAACATTGAGGAGTTTGTTATCGAATTTTTGGGGTTTGTTATAGGTGTGGTGAAATAGACTGTATGGTGAGGAACCGTCCCCGGACTGGACAAATATGAATGGATCTTCTGCCTCAGCTAGATCCGTACCAATGGTAGGAATTGCTAATCAGGATAGAGTAATTACACTCATCCCAAGAAGCGCTCAAAATACTGCGACCGTTATCCCAGGTATCTATACTGCTTATAAACGAATGCATATGTGTTGATTAATTTTGAATTAGTACATGTGTACATCTTCGCTTGGGATATTATTTGATTCGGATCGACATCTTCTTTCGTATCTGCTGCATGTGTATCCAAACTGGTTAGACCCATAAGGTTGAGACCGTATTCATTGAATGTGTATGCTCCATTTGAGAAATTTGTGAAATATGTATTGGGATATCAATTAACTCTGCACATGCACATGTACATCTAAACCTATGCTCAGGGTGATTTGTTATATTACTGTCTTCAATGACTAAACCATTGGAATTATGACTCTGTGATTGTATGACTGAGTTGAGCACCCCAAATAGCGAACTCTATGAATTACGAGATCACGTACCTTGATTGGTAGAAAATTGACTGGATTATGTGATTATATTAAGCTTGACTCAGAAACCTATGCTTTTGTGACCAATTTGGAGCTTTGTTTAATGTGTTGTTATGCGCCATATATTTGCATATAAGACTTGTTTGGGAACTACTGTATTGATTATGGTAGATATCCCCTGATCTGAATAACTGCATGCTTATGCAACTACCCCCGAATTTATGTAGGCGATGCCATATTGTACATGATTTGAAACACTTTGATATGAACAGTTGTGATGAATGACTCTGATATGACTTTGAGAACTGATGAACTTGGGACAGTTGGGAAACTACTAACCATGTACCTAAGCAAACGAAATATGCCTTGCAGAACCAAATGTACCTTATTTGAGAAAACTTTTATCTGGTTCGATCCGATAGAACCTTTGTTTGATTTGGCCTGATAGGACCCTCACTGGATATAATTTGATAGGACCTTTGTTTGGTTTAATCTGACAAGACCTTAGCTTGGATTGATCGATAAGACCCTCTATCTAATTTGATTTTGTTAAAGGGAATTAAGAATTGTTTATAAATAAATAGCCAGATGATTCGTGGCAGAAAGACTGATAGACCCAAAACTTGAATTCGTTTGGAATACCTGACTTATTTGAAAGACTTTTTATGGGCTATCAACAGATTGATCTAACCAAGGACACCATTGAGAACCAACCCCCAACTATTGAGGACATATGTGTTATGAATGGACTGAATTGTGCAAATCTAGTGATTGGGTGTTTTAAGGAACAATGCTTGTGTATTGTCCCATTCTCGTTTGTTTGACGCTATGGGGACTGATGACGGCAGATTGATTTGACTATAAGCGGTACTGAACATTTGTCTTTGACTGATCAGAATATGTTTTGTAAGGAAGAGTAGTTGCTTCAGTGTTATCGGATTTTGGAAAATCAGGTTATGGTGAGTGGTATTATGCTTGTTTTGATGACATTCTTGGGGCGTCTTTTCGTGCTAGGGGACGTTAAGCCTATGTAGCACCTTTGTTGAGGTATCTCTTTTGCTACCGACGGTTTCATACGAGTGGGTTTGTCTAATCGATATCGAGTCGGCCACCGACGGTCGTAAACAGGTGTGCTTTGATTCCGAGACAATTATTCATTTGTTTTGTCCAGAATGTCATCCTTTGGTACTATGTGGATGTTATTAGCATCAAAGGAACTTTGAAAAACCCTGATTATCCGAAAATGTGTGAATTCAGTACACTCTGTGTAAACAACTGCTCAGTGCCATTATTAGGCTCTAGGATGTGTAAATTGTGTTCAACATGTGATTGACTTCTTTTGATAATATCTTTGATACCCTGGGAATTAATATATGAATTGCCTTATGCTTTTGACGGCTATCAAATAATGTGGAAAGACTCGATGGAACAGGGAATTGAATATTGAACCGAATTACAAACTGTATACTGTTGAATGAATTGGGAACACGTGTATTATGTTAGAAGTCGACTGCATCGGTGTTATTGTGCTTTACAATTGATACTATGGGAATATATGAGTTACTTATGTCATGCCATTGATTGCTTCGTTGTTATCTTTGTTGACTCGGGAATCAGTGTCTAGATCCACTTTATGTTCCTGAAGACTTTTGATTGATCTTGGATAACCGTGATGAGTCACTAAACTAAGTACTGAATTGGATTGTGAATGGAGAAATTACTGAAGAACGAATTGAACTTCTGTGACAAGGAAATGGACCGAATTTCTATGGAAAAGTTAGTGGACGTTTGAAATAATATGCTAGCGACTTGTTGTGAAAAAGGAAATTGTTGAATTGTGTCTAAATGTTTTCAGTGCCAACAAGTCAAAGTTGAATATCAGATATTGGCAGAACTACTTCAATCTCTCTCTATTTTGGAATGGAAATAGGGATATGTGACTACGAAGTTCATTGTGGGGCTACCTTGAGCACCCAAGGTATAAGTCCCGTTTGAGTTATTGTATGAAAAATTACTAAGTTCGCTCATTTCTCCCTGTAAAATTTTTGTATGGTGCTTATAGACTAGCCACTGTTTACATCGATAAGATTGCTCGTTTGCATGAGGTCCCAGTATCTATTGTTTTAGACAGAAATTCTAAAATGTGTTTGAATTCTGACAAGCCTTCAAGAGGCAATGGGGACTGAATTATGATTCGGCGTTGTTTTCCATCTGCAAATTGAGGTATAATTAGAAAGAACTTTTTAGATTTTTTGGAGGAATGCTCCAAAAATATGCATTAAATTTTTCAGGGAAGTTGGAAAGATCTATCCATCATTGGCAGGCCTTGCTTACGATGACAGCTTACACTCTAATTCGGTGCGACACCATACAAGTCTTGTATGGAGGGAAAGGTAAGTCTCCGACTAATTGAGAATAGAGTGTTGCTTGATTTTGAGACTAAGCAGTAAATGACTATCAAAAAGGATTGGAACCGTTGAATGAAAGGTGTTCCGAATTGTTTTCGACTTTAGGTGAAATAAGTTTGGAGGACCAAACTTCCTAAAGGGGGGAAGACTGTGATAACCTTGTTCCGTAATTAGCTAATTGGTCCTTATTATGAGTTTGATTATATGTCTGATATGATTTTGTGTGCCAACTATGTGAATATATGTGGTTATGAATTTCTATCTGTTCGCCGTAGGAATATCTGTTTGATTATCTGCTTTGGAAATTTAATTGAAGGCCTTATCGGCCGTAGAAACTGAAACTGATTGCGCCATTGGGATTGGCGTAATTTTTAGAGCCTATGGTGAGGTTTAATTGAAAATTGATTCAGATCAAATTAAACATATTTAATTAATGGAATAGTGCCCAATAATGTAATATTGATAAAATATGTTGAGTGGGAGCTTATAAAGGGCCATTAGTCACCTCACTCCTCCCTTTTGAGTCATTCGGTTGAGATCAACTCTCTAGAGAGAGAGAGATCTGAATTAGAGAGAGAGAGTGTTGGAGATTGGGGTTTTGATCTTAAGGCTTGAAGATTTCTCAAGAAGCTTGAAGGTTTGGGAGTGTAACTCAAGAATTAAGCTTACATTGGGATGATCGAGCTCCTAGGTGAGTAAATTCATGAGTTTGAACTTGTGATTTTCTGAATTAAAGATTAATTGGTGACCAAGAACAAGAGTTGTGCTATAATTGATAAATTTGGAGTTAATATGCACATGCATGTATAGGATCACCACGATTTTGCATAATCAAGCATGTTTTTGTTGAGTTCCATGAGAATGGACACCAATTGCATTATTTGGAATAGAGATGAAGTCAAAGTTTGCATGCATGCATGATTGAAGGGGTTATGAAGTTTGAATGTATGGATTTTGATCATACAAAAAGAATGTTGATTAAATTTGAAGAATTGGACCATGATTTTGGAAGATTGGCTTCATATTGTTTACATCCATGTGTTATATGATGTATCTGCATATTTTTGGTGCCTTAGTTCGAACTTAAAGCCTTTTGAATGTTGAATGTGAGCTCAAGAGCATTGCTGGAAAACCCAGAATTTTTGGTGTCTGCTCGAGCAGGGAAACTGCCGCTCGAGCGGGAAAAACGGGCTCCTAACATTTTTGTAGACATGGACTTCCGCTCGAGCGGGGAAATTCACGCTCGAGCGGGAACCATGTAGCGAGGCCTTCCGCTCGAGCGCTAGACTTCACGCTCGAGCGTAGAAATGACATATCCAGTACTTTTGCAGACCTCATGGGTCCGCTCGAGCGGGGAAGTCCACGCTCGAGCGGGGACCCCTGTTTTCTGAAATTTTGAAAATGCATTATATGTTCTGTTTTCCGTTCCCTTTCACTTCTAAGTACTCTTAGGCATACATTGAGCATTGTAAATGAGTTAGAAGAATAAGAATGAAGCCTAAAGAGGAATATGTGAATTAAAGAACAGATTGAATTATTTGTGACCCATATGTGTTACATGATATGTAGGGTCAAGCTCAAAGGCAAATCCACAAGCCGATCATTGTAAGTAATATCTTAACAAGATATTTGAAATACATTGTTGTCCAATTGTTTACTTTTATGTAAGTTTTGAAAGTTCACTAGTTTGAATTATAGACAAACGTTTTGACATGAATGAATGGGCCGAAGGCCGTTTCGATAAGAATAAATGAAAGGCCTAAAGGCCAGTTTGATATGAAAGTTCGAAAGGCCTAAAGGCCAGTTTGACAAGAAAGAATGAATGGGCCAGAGGCCGTTTTGACATGAATGGATGGGCCAAAGGCCATTTTGAAATGAATGGATGGGCCAGAGGCCATTTTGACAAGAATGAAAGAGAAATGGGCCAAAGGCCAGTATGTTTGGAACCACAGTCACTTGACTTAAATTGTGTATATAAATGTTAAATAAAAATGTGAATTGAGCCCAAGGCTGTTTGAAGTATGTTGTTCTACATATCGTTTGTATCTTCTTATTTGATATTATTCACTGGGCTATCGCTCACGCTCATTCATGTGTTTGTAGGTGAGCCAAGAGAGGTCCAGACCCAACCCCAGTGAAATCTGTGTGGAACAACCGAGTTTTGGAGAGTTAACCCTAGTGTCTTACGCACCAGACTCGTCTTCGCCTTTCTGCTATGCTATGTTATTTTTGTCATGTTGGCGAGGACTTTGCATATGTCTGTGTATAGTTTTCACGGGTTGACTTAGTTTTTGGATGATCCTATTTGTACAGAACTTATGCTACTGTATTTCTGTTGTGAATTACTAACATATATATGTTTGGTTGTTTGGATGTGCCATATAAGCACGGCTCTATGGACAAAGTTTTAAAATTGCTTCCGTTTGGCCCCCATTAACTCTGTTAAAATACGTCTGGTTTGGTTTGAGGCCGTAGGTAATCTCATGATTACTGGCCGGTTATGTCCTTAACCCACGGGTCGGGTTCGGGTCATGACAGCTTGTGTAAAATTTGTAGAGGATTGCTCCATTTGTGAAAAGGTTGCTAGCACCCCTGTGAAGTTAGAGAAATAGTGGAAAATCTCAAGTGAAGCTTGAGGAGTGGATATAGGCTTGGTTAAAGCTAAACTACTATAAATCTGTTTGCCTCATCTTTGCTTATCTCTTTACATTTCATTTACTGCTATAATTGATATTGTTATCTGTTGTTGAGTTCATCTCAAGTTCTTCACCTTTCTACCATAGCTGACTGATATTTCATAACCAATTCATTTTCCATAACTATCTAATATTATTGTGTAAATCATCTAGCCTTCATAATATATCAAATATACTCATTTCCATAATGTACCTCTTCTTATCATCTGATATACTTGCTATATTTGTTGTTCTTGTTTATTAAATTTTTATTAGGTAATTATTAGCATTTTAATTGTAGAAACCTAATTCATCCCCCCCCCCCCTCTTAGGTTGTCTTTTGGGTAACACATGTGTTGAGGTTATATTTCTTGGCATATTCCTTTGATGATGATCATGCTTATGTAGAAGATTATTGTCTCAATAAGTTTGTTCTAACGTTAACTTAAAACATCTAACTCAATAAGAAACTTAATTAGGGTGGTGATTGGGTTTCAATCACCTGACTAATTTTATAAGATAATATGTTGTGTTTGAATTGCATTGGTTGGTGAGACGTCTAATTAAAGGAAAGTCTTGCGCAAGTGGTGTTTTGGAACCCTTGAATGGATCGATTGTATTCCAACCCTAGGTGTTTTGGCGTAAGGAGGGAATGGGCAAGGCCCTTATTTTTTGCCTTCTGTTTTGAGGTGCTCGATTGGCGTTACGCAATACGTAACCGTTGTAAGTATCTGGGGTAAGGTTTGCAAATTAGTAAAAGAGGGGACAAACCGAATAATCAAAGTCCATTTTTTTTGGTTGGGATGATGAAATCTCTTTGGGAGATTTCTAGATTCTAACACCTATCTTATAACTCTCTAATTTTTTACTTGCTTACTTATTCATCATGCTTAAACATTCAGTTGTACACTTGTAAGTGTATTATACTAGAAAAAAGGGAAGGAGTGTGTGTGCGTTTATTGGATATTCCAAACTCATAGCGTTTCATGTCAGGTGTTGAATAAACATTCGGGGCTGACGAGGAACCAAAGATGGTTGAAGATTTCTGGCTATCATAAATGAAGTTAGAAGCCGTTTTGTTATAAGTCCATCCAAGGTTTTTTTTTTTTTTTTTTTTTTTGAGATTGTAATAGTGATGGAACTTTGTTTTGTAAATAAAATTTGTAACTCCATAATTATTTGCTTATTTTTATAAGTCCTTTTGTGATCCTATATCTATCTCTGTGTTACATATGAGACCTAGTGTTAATACCTCTTAAGATCTTTCAAAAATAAAGCTTTGTTATCTAAGGTGGTTGGACTTAGAAGGGAGCCTATATTAACTATTCTAACCTTCCTAGGATCTTACTTGGTTGTTGAGACTCTTTAGTCACATTACATTGACCTCTACCTTTAGAGTAAAGCTTGGGGCGTCACACCTACTTTTGAGAATTTAATGAAAATTGACCAAGAAAAGTGATTTCAAGTATGAACTATGTAATAAATAGGGCTTTTACTTAAAAAGTTCACGCTTAGGTTAATTAGTTTCTGTCTAATTGATCTTTAAAATGGGGGCGTGACAAATGATGTTGCGGCATGAGCACATGCATACTAGCATCCATTCCATAATTCCCTATTAAAAGAATATTTCATGTAACTCTTTATTAAGTACTCCATATTTTCTTCTCTTTCTGATGTGGGACAAGTTCCAAAGCTTGTTTCAAGTTTTCCAAAGAAAAAAAAAAAGTGTTTTAAAAACACCCAAAAACTAAACAATTATTTTTTTAAAACTCTTTGAAAATTCCCCAACAATTTTAATGGTCAAAATTATTTTTTAACCTGTTATAGGGTGAACAAGTTAATTATTTTATTTTTTATTTTTAAACAGTAGCACTCCAATAATGACTAACCATTTTGGCACAACTATTCATATCACTATTATCCCACTCATTTATGTAGAGAAATCCTATGGTGTTCACTTCCTTAAGAATGTATATCATAGGTACTTATCATAAATTGATATAATTTTGTTATAAAATTCTGTAATATCAATCACAAAATGCGTAATCTCACCATGAATTAATATAACAAAATATTCAAAATTTTGTGATTGATGTTACAAAGTTTGTGGCTTAGTTATGATATTTTTTATTACGTCAATTTGTGATAAAATTACGCACTTTGTGATTAATGTTACAAAATTTTCTAATTTAACTATGTTAAATTGTGGTATAGTGCACACCACAGGCTTTCCCATTGATGTATGCTCAGTGAATCGAATCTTTTTTCTCTCACTCATCCATCAAGTACCAAGTTTATTTATTTATTTATTTATTTTTACTTCTTATTTCTTTAAGATGGATAAAGTGTGATAATCCACTATAAAAAAATTAAAATTTTAGAAACCAAAATTTAGAGACAAAATTAGTATTTAGAAATCAAATATTTTTGTTGCGAAAAATGTTATTATTATATTTTTAGCAATGAAAATTAGATATTAGTGATGAATTATTATCCTTTTAGAACCAAATTTTTTGTTTCAAAAAATAAACCAATTTGAGACCAAATTATTTGGCCCTAAAAGTCTACTTATTAGTGACATTTTCAAAATTTTATCACTAAAAGTCTTGTTTTTGACTTTTTGATACGACATTTTAGCGACTATCTTTATGACGATAAAAATTGGTCCATGAATGTTTTTTGCAACAAAATTTTCACTTTTAGAATCCAAAACATTCGGTCTCTAAAACTCTTATATGTTGTAGTGATCGGTATAATTTAAGTTCAGTAATTATAACTTTTAGTACCATATTGTGTTAATTTAGCTATGTTAAATTGTGGTAGAGTGCACACCACAGACTTTCCCATTGATGTATGCTCAGTGAATCGAATCTTTTTTTCTCTCACTCATCCATCAAGTATCAAGTTTATTTATTTATTTATTTATTTTTACTTCTTATTTCTTTAAGATGGATAAAGTGTGATAATCCACTATAAAAAATTAAAATTTTAGAAACTAAAATTTAGAGACAAAATTAGTTTTTAGAAATCAAATATTTTGGTTGCGAAAAATGTTATTATTATATTTTTAGTAATGAAAATTAGATATTAGTGATGAATTATTATCCTTTTAGAACCAAATTTTTTGTTTCAAAAAATAAACCAATTTGAGACCAAATTATTTGGCCCTAAAAGTCTACTTATTAGTGACGTTTTCAAATTTTATCACTAAAAGTCTTGTTTTTGACTTTTTGATACGACATTTTAGCGACTATCTTTATGACGATAAAAATTGGTCCATGAATGTTTTTTGCAACAAAATTTTCACTTTTAGAATCCAAAACATTCGGTCTCTAAAACTCTTATATGTTGTAGTGATCGGTATAATTTAAGTTCAGTAATTATAACTTTTAGTACCTTATTGTGTTTGGCTTCAGTTTTCTGAATTCAATTTCTTAGAAATTGAATTTTTTGTTTTTTGTATTTTTTTTAGTGAATATTTTTTTGAATTTTTCTTTTACTTTTTTCGATGCACCTTACTTAAATGTATCTAAATAGTAAAATATTTATGAAAAATTATTTTAAAAAATTAATAAATACACAAAAATACAAAAAAACATACTGAATTTTTGTTTTGTTTTTTTTTTTGTATTTTTTGTATTTATAGAATTTTTTAAAGATTTTTTTTACAAATATTATAATTTTTAAGTGTATTTATGTTAGATGTGTCTAAAAAAATTTAAAAAAAATGCTTAAAATATTTAAAAAAAATTAGTGAAAACAAAAAAAAAATACAGAAAATGAAAAAATATAATTTTTCAAAAAGTGATTTCTTAAAACTGAAACCAAAGTTTCGTAATTTGTAGAATTTTATCTAATTTTATAATTTTTGAATGAGTTTTGATTTGTGGAAGTTACAAACTCTGGTAGAAAAAATAATTGAATTTTTTTTTTATATAGAAAATTAGTTGTGGTAAAAATTGCTTTGCCAATTTTGACAATGATTTTAACTCACTATTAAAGAGAAGTTTTTGTGAGTTGTAGCCATTAGGCTTTGTTTGATTAACAGGATAAATAGTGAAATGATTGATAATTTTATAAATTAGTATATGATTAGTTATTCAATTAAGTGAGATGACTATTTATTATGTATTCATCTTTTTTTTCTTTCATATTTGAAATTATGATCCCCAATCTCTCTCTTAATATTAAAAATTTGTCAATTTGGTTAGATTGAACGTCCGCCGCTGTACATGTAATCCGAGAAATAAAATTTACAATCAAATGTGAAATTGTAAGTTCATAAACTAACAATTCAATCATATATTATAATCTTACTAATCAACCATGTCCGTAGAGTAATATTTCTTAAATTTTTTATAAGAAAATCATGGTCGATGTGATACAAAATGCTTAGATCTATCTAGGTTAAGCTGATTCCAAAAAAAAAAAAAAAAAGAAGCAATAACATCAGTGGGGTTTGTTGCCTTTGTTTAATAAGTAAATTGCACGCGCCATGAGTGAATTAGTAAAAAAAAAAAAAAACAAAACAAAAAAAAACAAAACAAAAAAAAACAAAATTTATAGTTTTACAATTTGTGTCCTTTT
Source organism: Camellia sinensis (assembly GCF_004153795.1). Classification (NCBI taxonomy): domain Eukaryota; kingdom Viridiplantae; phylum Streptophyta; class Magnoliopsida; order Ericales; family Theaceae; genus Camellia; species Camellia sinensis. Next base: position 2,304,556 of record NW_021024973.1, read on the forward strand.
TAAAAATATATATATTTGATATATTTTGTTTCTTACCATTCGTTATGCAGGTGATGTTTGATAACATAATTTAACATTTAAAATTGAATGCATTAAGTGAAAATCAATTAAATTCATTTGTTCCTTTCCGGAGCACCCAAAATAAAATAAAATAAACTCATTTGATAATCATAATAAGTATCACTTAAAATTTTAAGAGTTACTTAAAATGTAGATTAAAAGTTATATATATATATAATAAAAAAAAGTTTAAGTGATAAAAAGCATATTTAATTATGTCTAAATTTATAAATAATTATACACACGTGTCAACATACATGCACTATAACAAAAAGCACTTTTGGCGACTAAAATTGCATTTTTCGTCGCTGAAAGTAGTAGAATTGGCGACTAAAATGGAATTCGTCGCCAAAATTGATCACTTTTGCCGACTAAAAGAATTTAGTTGCCAAATATAAGGGTATTAGCGACTAAAAGGCAGTTTAGTCACCGAATGGAGGGGTTTTAGCGACTAAAGGTTGTTTAGTAGCCAAAAGTCACAGTTTTTGGCGAGTGATGGTTTTGGAGACTAAAAACAGTTTAGTCACTGAAAGTGAAGCTTTTTGGCTACAAAAACAAAATTAGTAGCTAAAGGTCAAGAATTGCCGACTAAAATGCCGTTTAGTCGCCCAAAGTGGAGGTTTTGGCGACTGAAATTCAGTTTAGTTGCCAAAAGTGCTATCCTTAGGCGGGATTTAATTCTTTTAGCAACAGAAAACAAATTAGTAGCCAAAAAATGGAGAATTGGCGACTAAAATTCAGATTTAGTCGCCAAAAGTGATATCCTATTTTTTTTAGTAAATAATTTATTTTTTACATAAAATATATTAAATAAAAATAATTATTTTTATATATATAATTTTGAATTAATACCAGTCAATATAGTATATAAATAATAAATGTTGCATTAATATTCATGTGATGTTGTAGTGGCGTAGTGGGGAGAAAGTGTTGGTAAAGGTTGACAATGTTGGGACGTTGCGGGTTCGAAACTTGGGACTAGCAGAGGCAATTTTTTTTTTTCCCTGAAAAATGGTTTTGGTGACTAAAGTCTGTGGTCGCCGAAAGTATACTTTTTGGCAACGAAAATTTAGTCGGCAAATGTTTAAATAATTAAAAAAAAATCAATATTGGCGACTAAAAGTTTAGTCGCGAAATGTATAATTTCCAAAAATGGAATTGCATTTGGCGACAAATTCTTTCATCGCTGAAGACCTGTATATTGCCGACTAAAAGTTTTTTAGTCGCCAAAGGTATTCGCGACCATGTATTCACTACAAAATCGGCGACTAAAAGTTTTTGTCGGGGAAAGTGAAAATTCAACATTTGGCGACTAAAAAAGGACTTTTGGCGACTAAAAATTTAGTCGCCAAAGGTGTTTTTTTCTTGTAGTGATGATTGTAAGGGTGTACATGGATCGAGTCGGCTCGGTTTTATCATAGAACCGTCACTCGAATCGACCTGCTTCGAGTAAAGAAATTTTTATCCAATGTCAATCGAGGTAATGATCGAAATCGTGCACATCGGGTGTTCGGTTTGGCAGGCAGTTTTCGATCGATTGATTTTCATTCTCCATTTCAGTTTTATGGCTTCTATTCCTCTCACCTACAAAATCAATACCAAACAAATATACAAAAAACAAAACCACAACACATACTGTACAAATCTGCCTCTTTTATGATAGAAAACAATGGACAAAATTGAAAATAGAGAGGAGATACTTACCTTTCTACCTTGGCATAATGCCACCATCGTCCTTACCCGCCGTGCATCTCTTCAATTGTCTCTCTTTTGCGAGAAAGGTTTCAGATTCGGTAGATTTATAAGCTGAAAATGAGGATTTTAGTGTTCAATCAAGTAAATCAGAGAGAGAGGGTGAGAGAAAGAAAGAAACAGAAGAATAAGAGAGAGAGAGAGAGAGAGAGAGAGAGAGAGAGAGAGAGAGCCTTCGTTTGAGAAAAGAGAGGGATGTGGGATATCAGTTGGTGAGATATATATATATGTGAGAAGATAAATGTTTAACATTCTTTTGGGGAAGAGAGACAGAGGTAATGGAGGAGAAGAGGAGAGAGAGTAGGTGAGAGAATTGAGGAGTGAGGGAGACAAGGTGGTAGGTGAGACGTCAATGTCTCTACCCTTGGGAGAAGTGTAATTTTCTTGGGAAGATTTTTGTATTAAAAAAAATATTTATATTTTGAGTGGTGGGAGCTGAGTTAACATAAAGATATTAGCTTTAGTTGTTTTAAGTTATCAATGCTCTAACATAAAAATAATGAAAGTGTATATATATTTGTATATAATTCTGTCGGTCGGTTATAATGATTTTTAAAATTTTTTTTAAGCCCGACCACTGACTGAAAATAGATGAAAATTTTCAAAATAGAACTGCAAGCGACCGTTAAAGTGGTTGAAACCATCCATAACAATAGCGGGCCGGGCTTGTCTAGGCAAGTCTGTTGATAACTTGGATTTTTGAACGCCTCTACATGGTTGTATATAACCTATTCGCCACAGCCATCACCACCACCACCACCACTCTTAACACTGCCACTGTCATTACCGCCACCATCACGCCACCACCATAACTACTATCACCGCTTCCACCCCTCCACCATCATCACACTCATACCACCGCCATCGGCACCACCACCACCAGAACCTCAACTTCCACTATTATCATATCTTCACTGCTATCACGCCACTTCCACAATCACTACTACATTATCACTATCTCTCCACCACCCTTACAACTACTCTTCATTTCTACAATTATTGCCATCATTATCATAACCACCACCATCATTACATCACCGCCACCACCCACTTTTACTTCCACTACATTATCCATCCACCATCATCACAACTACTATATCTTTATCTCTATCACCAGTATCATTGGTGCTGCCACCATACAATATAAAAATTAGAAGTTACAATTTAAAAATAGTATGTGTGTGTGTGGAGAAGAAATCCAAATGAGCAAAAAGTGCGAAAGTTCATAATTTTTAATCGAATGATTTTTGTATTTTTAAAATAGAAAAAGAATATACATGTTCACACTTTTTTATTAGATATTTAAGTTTCAAATAAAATATGTTGAATGTTCATATTTTTAATTGAATGGTTTAAAGATGTAAGTGTTTAAAAATGTGAAGTTTTATATTTACAACTTTTGTCTCACATAATTAAGTGTGAACATTTACAGTTTATTACTTTACACTTTTCAAAAATTTATTTTTATTTATAAAAAAGTGTGAAAATTAGATCATTTAATTTCAAAAAATCTTGAATGATTCTTCACTGTTGAATTAATGTCTTCCTATACAAAATAAATAAATAAATAAATATAAATAAATAAAATAAAATAAAATTCTCTAAATTTTATCTCATTTACAATTTTTGAATTTTTAAATCTATTTCAATATGCTTACATATATCCATTTATGTAACTAGTGACAATACAATCATTTTGTATTACACAAAACTTAATGGGTTATAATAATTTTCATAGGACTAAATGAGATATAAATTATCTAAAAGGGATTTTCTAATAAATGTTTCGAGATGATCCATACAATATCTTCACCAAAATTCAAATTTTTTAACATTCAATATTAATCATGTTTGTTAAATGTCAACAATTAGGAACAATTCCAACACCACTTTTCATTTTTCAGTAATTAAAATATATATTTATATATATACACTTTATTTTGATTAAAATACACTTTTTTATCCCCATTTTGATTATATTAAAAAAAAATGGTACTTTGGGCCAATGGCGGCTCCAAAATATTTTGTTGATGCACTCACTCAAAATTTAAGGGCTTTCTATCCAAAGGTCTAAATTTGGATTTTCTTTGTCTAAAGGTTCAAGCATAAAAATATTAAATCTATAAGGACAAATTAATGCAAAATGACCAAAATACTTATTCCTTTATACATACACGCATAGATCTGTTGAAATTGATTTCTTCAAACCCTCTACCTCCTCCTTCATTTTTTCCTCTCTTTTTTTTTTCTTCCTCTCCTCTTTTTTGTTGAATTCGTCGTCCTCTCGATCTCAGATGCTTCAATCAACAATGAATCTCCTGCCCTTCCATGAAGGCTCCACCTCCGTCGATCTTTCTTCTCCGCATTCTTCAGCCCCTGGCGTTGTCTTCTCCTTCTTTTGCCGCCTTCGTCTCTCGCTCTCTCTCTCTCTTCCCACCGTACCACCTCTTTCTCCAAAACCTTAGAGACATTCGCCAAAAAAAAAAAAGACAAACGGATGAGAAGTACTTGAAAGAAGGGAGAGTGGGTTTTGGTAGGGAGAAGGGTCGTGATGGATCTATACTTGGTTCAAGAAAAAAGAGATAAGAGAGAGATTTTTTTTTCCTCAAATCCAAGGAAAGAAGGAAGAAAGGGTGGGAGAGAGAGAGAGAGATACCGACCAAAGTTAAAAGCACGACCATTGAACGACATGGGCTACTTGTTGGCCATGATGATTCCAATTGAACTTATGACATTCATTGCCCACGCATCCACGTCGAATATCATTGAAGGTTTCTTACCGTCCTCAAAAGAATGAAAAGATTTATTTGGCTTACTCATGAATGAGGTAGAGGCCGTGTATATATAATAAATTCATGACACAATTTAGGAAATGATATAAATAAGGAAACAATACTAAATCAATGATTGACACAATCACAGATTATATACATATTACTAAAAATAAAAAGATTTTATGTACTTTAATTTCTATATTCAACACTCTCTCTTAAGTTGGTGTAAAGATATTCAACAATCGCAACTTGTCAATGGATGACTGGAAGAAGCTAGAGAAAACTCAATGATAGTCCAAATAAATGCTACAGAACAAATATGGTAGTCCACTAAATAAAAAAGGCCAAAAAGTGTTTAATACATCAGCATCGCACCCTAGAAAGGGGGAGGAAAGGGACTAAACTACCCTAGAAGAGTTGTCAAAGTATCTATAGCCAGGAAACACCCTGGTCGGCAGCTAACAAGACTCTGGTCGACATCAGAGGTCGGAGCTAATATCGGGAGATAGTTTATGATAATGTCGGACCATTGTAGAAACTGGTCGGAACTAATGTCGGGACAGTTTAAGGTCAAGCTGGACCATTGTAGGATCTAACCGGAATTAATGTTGGGACAATTTACAGGGTCATGCCGGACCGTTGTAGGAATGAACCAGAATCAATCTCGGGACAATTTAAAGGGGTCATGTCAGACCAATGTAGAGAACTATATGTTGAACTAGCAAGCGTGGCATACACATAACTTATGACGTAGTGCTAAACGACGATGGCAACAGATGACTGAGTAAGCCTAAAACGATTCTAGCTTAGACCCGACCTGTTTATTGTTCTGAATCTGGGATTTCTCATTTTATTTGGTTGTTCAACTCCTTTTCACCTTATTGTTTGTTGGTTTTGGTTGTTGGGAGTTTTGGTTAAGTTTCAAACAGGTTTGGAGGTTAGTTTCTCAAATTGTTGATGTCCAGAAATTTGCATGTTCGCTTGAGCGACCATATCTATGCTCGAGCGGTCTTTTGCAGTTTGCAAAAATACTGAGAGTTTGAGTTCTTTTCTCAAGAAGTCATTCTTGCGCTCGAGTGGTGTCTTCGTTGTGTCGAGCGACCATTCTTGCGCTCGAGCGATCTATGTGTATATCAGTCTGAGGAAGTCACTTTTTGGATCACTTTTTCATTTCTCTCTCTCTTTCTCTAAATCTCATATCTACGCTCTCCCCTTCTAAAAATCATCTCTAGACTTCAAATACACCGTCATCCATCGATCTCTATACCCTAGTCCCTTTGATAAAAAGAGAGAGCACGTTGAGGGCTTCGTTCTAATCGGAGAAGTTCGTGTTTTTGGCTCCGTCAATCTCTTCCCATATTTCCTTTGTGTCTTTGTAGACGTCCCCGAACGCCCCGGGAGGGTGAGTCCCGTTCTGTTCATTAAAGGGGTTCTACAGCTCGGACTCTCAAATCGTCATGGTTCTTAATCTTGAACCAAAGAGTCCAAATCTGGCAAATCGTTTTGAGAAACAGATTTTTTGAAAAGAAGTGTCAAACATGGACTGCTTTGCCAGATACAAAGTCGCCACCTAAATGTTTTTTTTAATGGGAAATTTAGGAAACCCTGACTCGGTGCCAAAGGCCACGTGTCCGTCATCACCAAAGTTGCCTCGGCTCGGGAACTTGGGTACGATTGGGGAAGGTCACTTCGTGAGCACCCCCGCTCGCCCGATCAAAGACTCCAAACGAACACAAACATGGATAATCACCAAATGTTCCAACGGTGACGTCCAAGTCTTGAGGACGGTCAAAAATGGGGTGTCTACAGTCTTCTTCTTTGAGGTAGGGATTATTTTGACTCTTTTTATGATTTTTAGCTTAGTTGTTTGTGTTTTAAAAAGGCTATTGTTATTTGGGGATTTTTGATAAAAATCTAGGGTTTTGGTTGGAAATCAAAAGAGGGGTTCTCAAAAGGGGTTCTTAATTATATATATGGGTTTGTAATTGTGGTTGAATTGTGATGAGAAGGTGGATTTTTATCCTTGGAGTTGATTTTTAAAGAAATAAGATTTTGCCGTAAATTGTGAACATTTGATTTTGTAAAGAGAAATGGAATCGATGTTGGTTTTATGAAATTAGAATGATGATGATGATAGTGGTGGAGTTGGATATGAATTATCACTCCTATTTTGAAATGTTGGAAAGTATATGTTTATTGGAAATTATGTATCTATCTAGAGATATCTATTTTACGCTATCGGTGGAGGATAGTTATGATTGTTGTAGAAATTGCATGAGAATTAGATGAATTGAAACTGATTTCTCACCCATTTACATTGAGCATTGTAATATATTTAATACATTGAAAATGTTTATTGTTTTGAGAAAAAGAGGTAAATATCTTGGTGAATCTAGGTAGGGAGTGTAGTTGTGGTATTAAGTTGGCCTGTGTGTCCTTGGTGAAAGTCCAGAAACTTGCGTAGATAAGTGCCGAGTTTTTTGGTTAATACCGGTAAAAATGGCATTTGGTAATGCTTGTAGCCTACTTGCAGACACATCCTAGGGATTCCCAGTTTTGTATCCATTGCCTTGTTTTCTATTGCCAAAAAAAAATGATTTTATGAATTGTGATATAACTTGGCATTACATGGTTTTTTTTAAAAGAGATGTAAAATGTTTTTGGCATGAGCATTGCATATGTATTCACCCTATAACTCTATTATGATTTATACACTGTGTTAGAGGATTTTTACTAGGCTTTGGCTCACCCTATGTCGAAAACCATTTTAGGTGCTGATGATATGCCTCCGCCAAGGCAGTAACTTGGGAGGACTTGGAGCAAAGAGTTTTTTTTTTTTTTGTTATTATTGTATTTATTTTGTAGGAGCCTAGGGCTTTATTCATATTTGGGATAGTAATAAACTAGTGGATAACGAAAGAGATCACCACGAAGTGATACTGAAAGAAAATATGGCGGTGGAATGGGTTGAAGTCCGGCGGGGAGCCAAGGCAAGGCTACTGCCCACCAGTGAAGCCAAATTATTAGGTACTTAACCTAGCTCTGATACAAAAAAGAATGAAAAGAATTATTTGGCTTATCCATGAATGAGGTAGAGGCCATGTATATATAATAGATTCATGATACAATTTAGGAAACTATATAAATAAGGAAACGATATAAATAAGAAAACAATACTAAATTAGTGATTAACACAATTATAGATTATATACATAATACTAAAAATAGATAGGTTTTATGTACTCTAATTTCTATATTCAACATCCTCCTTTTTGTCTTCCTTTACCTAGCCAATAGACACTTCAAATCTAATACTTATAATATAATTACACCATTTAAAGGAAAGGAATCTTAGAGAGAGAGAGAGAGAGAGAGAGAGAGAGAATGTGTGTGTGTGTGTGTATGCCTGATGGTCGCAGATATGAATATCAAATTGTAAAGAAGAAGAAGAAGATCATATTAGATCTTGAAACATTTCGATGAGGAATGATGGGGTTAGGGCTGGTGAAAATGTTTCGATAGATCAGATCTTGAAATCCTCTCTTGAAATTCGAGTATCTGATTTGTTTAACAAAAATTGAATTGCTATTTTGACAGATAAAAAAATTAACAGATAAAAAATTGTATAAATAAAATTTGTACAAATAAAATTTGAACAGATAGATATAAATTTAAACAAATAAGTTCAAAAAAATTAAACAGATAAAAAAAATTAAATAGACAGGTTAAGGGGTAAAATTAGATAACAAAATGTTCTCCAAAATAACAAAATATACTATCACCGAACTATTTCACAAAGTGTGAACTTCTCACCATAAAAAAATATTCATTGGATCTAACACCTTACGCAATTGTTAGATTGAACTTTTCAACATTTTCTCAAATTTTAGATACTAATTCTTACATCATAAATGAAAAAAAAAAGAAAGAAAAGGAATTGACCAATAAATCCCATTTTTTGATCTTTTGTTCCATAAGGTCCTATGTTTTTGTTTTGTTAACCGTCTACTTCTATTGACTGGTTGTTTACAAATTTTCCCACACTTAACGATCGTTGGGTTTGGTTAGTGGAGTAAGGGTGTGTGTGTTTCACGTCGCCTAGAAAAGCATACTAGTAGTATATTCTTGTTTGGAATATTTTCGGCATAAATGTTGGGATGTGAACAGGGCCCACGTATTTGGGTTACTAAATTTTGACTTGTTTGACGTGAAGTAGTCGAACTCCACATGACACGTAGTGTTTTGACCCGTTCAAATTTTAGTGGGCCAACCCGATTCAGCTCGCATTTTGTAATTGTGGGTGAACCCTCAAATTGGAAACAAACAACAATGTTGAATGCGACGGAACCCTAAGTGTATGTGAACGTAGTTTTGATGATTCAAATTTTAAGAAGGGATGTTATTGATTCCTACGTTGGAGATTCAAGAGATGTTTTGCAAAGGAGTTGGAGGATCGTGGGTTGCTAGGCTGAGGTCTTATAGTGAGATTGGTGTTGTATAAAACCCTAGCTTTAGTAGGACTGTTGTTATTGATGTGAACCACACCAAGTTGGTTTCTTCCAGTTAATCAGTCCACGAAATATGGTTGCCAAATGTCTGGAAAACGTAAGTATCTTCTATTCGACCGTTTTATTTGATTATTTATTCGCCGTTTGCTTCGTAGCTGTGGTTTTGGTGGATGTCATATGGGTTTCTTAAGATTAGTTTATTAGGTGATATATATATATATATATATATGTTTGAAATCATGTTCGTTGACTAAATGAGAGGTTATTGTATTTGATATGTTGTTTGTGGGTTGTTGTGGGTGTGGGGTTATGTTTCTACATTCGATAGCGTGCGTGTGTGAACCATGAAATTGATGTTTTGCGATATTTTTGGTATCGGTGGGTGTTGGGGGTAGGGTTTGCTTTGATATGCTGGTTAGGATGGTTTGGTGCTGGTACGTGGGGGATGTGGGTCTTGGAGGTGGGTGGACATTTTGTGTTTGTGGGCTAAAAGGGTGATATTGTGTGGATTGTTGTCGCATATGGTTTTGTTTTCATGTGTCGTGGCACACATTTATGTGTATGTGTGGTAAATTATGGCTGACCGTAATTTAGTGTGAAGCACGGTGGTTGCATTGTCATCCTTGTTCTACAGTCAACTCATGTGGGGTTCAGACGTGGTTGGAAAATAAGATGTTGTGAGCCAGTGTCACATCGTTGTTAATACTGTATGTGTGTCCAAGGTAAGTCAAGTTGGTGGAATTGTGTTCTGTGTTGTATTGGGTGTATGCATGTCGTATGTGACGTGTTTTTGAGTCCAATGTTTTTAGTGTTTTCATGTATGTATGACGAGTAGCCAGACAGATAGCCTTAAGAGTTGTTTGTTGTTGTTTTTGTTTCATTGGGTCATTTATGTGTTGTTGTTTAAATGTGTGATGTCTCTTGGTGTAGAATATAGGCGGATGTGTAGTCCTTGGACGCGGTCTTATGAGCGTAAATGGAAGGCAGCAAATGATGATGTGACACACGTCAAATGTGGGAGTAACATGCAAGGACAAACCCTGTTCAAGCAACCGAATACTGTAACTTGTGTTGTTGTTGGTACGAAACATCCGAAGCAGAGGCTGAATTTTCGTTCCAACATTGCAGGTCTCATAAAAATGGTGTACACGGTGAAGTTGATAGATCGGCACCTTGTTCATCTAAGGAAGACACCATTTTGGTAACTGTTCGAAGCCGTATTGATTGATGAGCTTGACCACACAATGTTCAGAAAGTGCAACGATATGGTGGTGAAGATTATACAGACTTACAGCGTACAAGAGGGGAAGTTCGTGATTGGTGGTTGGCCCATGGAACTTACGGATGAAGATGTGAGGCTATTGTTTGGGTTGCAATGTGGGAATGCATTCCTAGACCTGACGGCACGACCTAGACCTGTTGTGGATTTTGTGCAGCAGAGATGTCAGGGTGTCAGTTGCATTATGATGAAATTTTTGAGGGACTTGCTAGTTGATGCGGCGGTGGGTTGTACGCTGATTGATTATGAGGATACCGCGAAGTTACTATGCATGTACGCTTGTGTGAAGTTTTTTTCGACTTCTAGAGAAAGTGTGAGTTGGACTTTTGTTCGGTAAACAGACAATCTAGATTCAATGAAGTTGTATGACTGGGCAAGTGTGGTATCTGTAGACGTCCCCGAGCTTCCCAGGAGGGTTAAGTCTCGTTCCGTTCATTTGGGGTCACTACAGCTCAGGACTCTCAAATTTGTCACGGTTCTTAATCTGAACCAAAGAGTCCAAATCCGGCAAATCGTTTTGAGAAAACAGATTTTTTTGAAAGAAGTGCCAAACATGGACTGCTTTGCCAGATACAGAGTCGCCACCTAAATATTTTATTTTGGGAAATTTAGGAAACACTGACTCGTTGCCTAAGGCCACGTGTCCGTCATCACCAAAGTTGCCTCGGCTCAGGAACTTGGGTACGATTAGGGAAGGTCACTTCTGTAGCACCCCCGCTCGCCCGATCAAAGATCGGCCTCTACTAACCATGATATCTATTTTGAAAACATTGTGTGTTCTTATTCCGGTTATTAGCCTAGTTACTATGTGATACGCACAGCATAAGTAATAGACTGATCGCCTAAATTGGAACAAAACATTTCATGTTTGTTTGTTTGAAAAAATGGTTTGATGGTGCTACTCGCAGTAGGCTTAAAGTGGATTTTGCCACCCTCGGGTGGGCTTAGAAAAATATGTTTTGCCACTATCTAGTAGGCTTAAAAACAAACATTGATGAATTGTCCCAATCCAAGTAACCCAACCTCCACCCACAGGCATTCAGGCAGTTATATCACATAACCATAGCCTCATGGTAAGCATGCTGTTCATGGCACACTCACACGCATGCAAGGATGCTAAAGCATAAAACTCACTGAGTACTCCAAGCCAAAACAGAAGCTCATTAGAAATCATGCATGATCCTAGTATACAGAAATGCCTAATGCAACACACGCAAAAATGCAAACTATAGCAGGCTCGGCTATTCTAAACATGGCATATGGAATGCTACAGCTAACAAGTATTCAATTGAATTGAAATACAATGCAGTTAGTATGATGCGCCGACCCGGTGCATGCAAAACAGATGAATGAATGCAAACATGCTATCATACTATATGCTAATTAAACATGCCTAATCTAACCATCATAAGCGGATAAATAAAAGGGAGAAAGACGTGGGGTTGAAGACATGCATCACACACACGCACACTTATTACAGTTTGCCCTCGCGCAGAGGGTCCGAATAAATATACAGTCCCGAATGAAAGAATATACAGTCCAAATAATGTACAAATTCTAATTAATTTACAATTAACTAAGAAAAGCTGTAAAACTGGCGTGCAAGCCAGGGACTGCCTTGACTTTCTCCGGTGATGAATGATGCATGTCCGGGTTGCTTTGCGCGGAAATCCATGGCGATGCCCCAGTTAGCTTCTGTTTGCACTTGTTCTTGAAATGCGCGCCAAGCCTCGGAAGACTGCTGATTCTTGATTTTTGCTGCATCAGAGAGCAGGAAAGGGGCATAGCAATGTATTTTCACAAATATATGCATGCCTCGATCCTCGTGCCACCAATCACGCATATCATGCATGATGGCCGAGGAGCCGAATTGCAACAATTCAATATAGAATGAATGTGCATGAAAACACAAACAAAACCTACTCCATCATGGATGATCCGGAGTGTCGGTGACTGGGGAATTGAGACGCGTTCCGTCACTCGGAGTACGAAACGCACCTCGTTTCCGCTGCCGGGCTAACTCCTATTCCGAACACAATGCAATATGCAATGACATGCATGAATTGCAACTAAGATACAGCCTAGCATGCACAATGCTATGAAAATGAGATGCTCGAATGCGTGCACACGGGCACGCAAACTGAGAAAATGACATAACACAATGCAAATGACATGGAAATATGATATGGGCTTACACTAACATGAGAGAGCTCAGCCACACTCACAAAGATGCGATGGATGAAAATGAAGTGCCCTCGAACGCGTGCACCGGGCACGCAAAACTGACGGCAATGGGCATAATGCAATGCAATATGGCTATTTAATGGCATATAGGATGCACCATGACTTATACTAACAGAGAAGAGCCTCAGCCATACTCACATAAGAGGTCATCAGATGAAAATGAGATGCCTCGAAATGCGCGCACACGATTGCACGCAAAACTGAGGGATCGACCCTAAGGCACCAAAATGGCACTCTTAAGAGACATAAAGTACTGGCATACCAAGCATGAAAATTTTCAGAGGCGAATAATGATGCAAAACACCCCGAAATGGTGGTAAAACAACACCGATGCTCGGGAATAGTCCCGAACATGAAATTTGGCCACCCGAAATGGCCTATAGTATGCAAACATGCATTGTATGAACGGAAGTGTGAAGACAGAACAAGCAGTCCCAAAATAAGCATTTTTACAGTTCAAAGGCAAGGCCAAAACAGGCAAACATAAATAGGGCAAAACTAGCAGTGCCAAAAAGGCCCTACAAATATGAGACAAAGAAAGCAACTCACAGCTGCTGACCCCAAACGGTTAGGGGCCTTCTAAATATTGAAGAGGGCAAAAATATGATGTTTTACACGAAACTAATAAAAATCCTAAAACAGACACAAGTATGCTCAAAAAGCTATGCAAGATAAGGCCCAAAAGAGGTTACAACACTAAGTATACAAAATATGCCCCAAACAGAAAAATATTCTTAATGATACATGACAAGGTGGTCAAAATAATACCAATTTCAGTTTGAATCAATGTCCAAAAACAAAAACACCATAGGCTAATAAATCATGCAAAAAAAGGGGGGAAAGAGGGCTACAATGGCAAGTGGCGTATGGAAATATCAAATGGTGATGAGCCCTTCAAAAATGTTGAATAAGGACTCAAAATAAGCATACTTACAGTTTATAACATGCCTCAAAACAGATCACACACAAGCCAAAAATATCATGCAAGAAAGATGGCATACAAGAGGGTAATGAAGCAAGTGCAACAAGGAGGTCCCAAATAGGGTAAGACCCTTAATGAAAGATGAAAATAAGCTCAAAATATGGACACTTTCAGTTTTGGTCGGAGCTCAAATGTATAAGCAAGAAGGGCTAAGATATAGACCAAGAAAAACAAATTTTTACTATTTTTAAAACTGTCAAACTAAATAAAGTGATTATTTTTATATTTAGTGATAAGAAAATCAAAATTTTCACGGATTTTTGCTGTTTTAAAATTTTGAGGTAAATTAGATGGTTTCATCTATCAATAATGTATCGTCAAACAGGAAAATCCTGTTGTACAAAAGGTGTAAGTATATGTCATGTGTATTTTTATTTTTAGTGATTTGATGTATTAATCTTTTTCTTCTCAAACACACATTAAGTGTAGTATTTAGAGAGAGAGAGAGAGAGAGAGAGAGAGAGAGAGAGAGAGAGAGAGATATAATGTAGGAGCTCTAAACAAAAATTTCTAACCCTTTAATCTGAAGGGGAGGGGCTGTATATATAGGCAAAACGGGTGGAAAAAGAGGGGGAAAAAAGGGGGGGGAATTCGGATTCAAAATTCCCCCCAAAAAGTCCAAAAGGGTGAGACAAAGAGGGAAGTGGTAGCTGCGGGTCCCAAATGGCCAAGAGCCCTTCAACAAAGTTGAAAATGGGCTCAAAAAAAGGAACTTTGTAGTTTATATCAAGCCACGAAAATAAATACACGTAGGCCTAAACTATCGTGCAAGAAAAGGGAAAAATGGAGGGGTAAAGAAGCAAGTGATAGATGGAGATGTCAAACATCAAGAGGTCCTTAATCAAACATGAAAAGGAGCTCAAAATATGACTATCTCAAGTTCGGGTCAAAGCCCAAAAATGCAGAATGAAGGTTCGGGAGCCGAAACACGCAGTTCGGGGCCCCGAAAGTGGGCTGTTAGGCACCGGGAGTGGTGCTCAACCACGAAGTTGGTCTCTCGGACCACAGTGTCCCTCAAAAAGGAGTAAAAAAAGATATGTGCCAAAAACCGGGACAAACGGAGGTGGTTAGGCGGTCCCGAATCGAGGCACACGGCCTGACGGCTCCGAAAACCAGGAACCGGGCTCCGAAACGGGCAAAATGGCCTACGACCACGAAATGTAGCCCACGACCACTGAGAGATGGTCTACGGGACCGCTCCCTCCCCTCAGGAAAAGAAACAGAGGAAATGGGCAAAATGGCCTGCGGCCACAAAATGTAGCCCACGGCCATTGAGAGATGGTCTACGGGACCTCCTCCTCCCCTCGGGAAAAGAAACAGAGAAAACCGAATCTGGTTCACAAACCGAGACAAGGCACAGAAGAGGGTTCGGAAATCCAGAGGCAGGGCTTACGGCCGCAACTCTGAAGCTTCTGAACAAGCACATTATGCAACATCACCAAGCACTCAATTGGTGACGTCTGAGTCTTAAGGTCGGTCAAAAATGGGGTGTCTACAGGTATGTAGTACGTTAATGTGTTCTGTTAGGGATTTTCATCGGACGCCACATAAAGTGATAGGATATGTGATTGCTTTGCTAGTAAGTGTTCTACATAAATTTGGGATTGGTAGTTGTGTGGTTTTTAGCATGTCTGTGTTGTGTGTGTTGAACGATGTTTTTTAAATGATGAGCATTTTGTTGGTTGTGTGGCTTGTGTTGTAGTACTAGTTATGTGAACACACATCGATTGTTGAAGCAAAATGGGCGCACATGTTCCTGAGGTTCCTGAAATGGATTGTTAGAGAGTTGCTGGCCAGTACAAGGGGTAAGAAATTAACTGGGGCAATTGGTTTTCAGGTGTATGTTTTTTATGAATTATTAAATTCGATGAAGTTCATACAGTAATAGAAGGTGCTAATTTGTTTGTGTGTTGGTTGTAGGTGAGCTCGGGATAGCTGGTTGTTGATGAGCACGAGATTAATATATTGAAGGGTGTAGGCATGGTCGAGGGAGAGAATGACGATGTGAGGGGAAATGAAATTCTCAATGTTTCGATCAAGGTAGATACGACGAGGAGATGTGGGATGGGTCGTGCTATCGGTGTAAGTAAACATGGTAAAAGTAAGGTTAGCGGTGAAAGTGGTGATGAGTTTCCTTCCACACCGATCATGTGTGGATGAAGCAACATGGCTGGACCTAATGAACCTAGTGATGGTGAACTTTTGGGAGCGAAAGGTGGAAAGTACGAGCCGATAGTTGTGAGGAGTGACCAGAAGGCAGATTATGACCGGGGTGTGATGGATGGTAAAGAGTTTGGAGTGCAACACATTGACAAAGACAAACTTATAGCCAAGTTACAGGAAAAAGTTAATAATTTGAAGAACAAGAATGAGATGCAAGTTGTGTATTTAGTATGTGGTTTTGAAAGTGTGTTGATGGTGAAAGAAGAAGAGAACAAAAGACTAGCAATGGACAATTCTGAATTGCAGAGAACTGTTACCGTACTTGAGGAGCAGTTAGCAGAATAGGTAGTGCATAATGTGACATAAAGGTTTGGCGGAGTTGATGGGGGCGATGGGGGTTTAGGTGGTGTTAGAATTGGCGATGTGCGCAACGTAGGTGGAGTGGAGAATCTAGTTAGATTAGATTGTATGATAAATGTGTTAGATGCATCTCCCATATCATGTGTCTGTGTGGTAGGCGACCATGGTCGGCATAGTTTTGTCGCTGATGTTGTTGATGTTGGTGTACATGAAGTGATTATTGTCAGTTTTGTCGCTGATGTTGTTAATGTTGGTGTACATGAAGTGATTGTTGTCAGTCCTTTAATGGCGGAAGGTGGACAAGCGCGTGATGGACCTAATTCCTTTGTACGTAACATTAAAGGAAAGGTCAAAAAAAATTTACAATTGCCGAAGTTTGAGTATAAAGATTTGAGGATGAGGCAACGTAACGTGGTTAGTGATAGAAATAGGATGCCGGCCGATGGGGAGGGATGTAGTAGGGTGCTTAAGGTGCGAGGTAAGGTTGTTGACGTGGATGCTATTGGTGGTAGGGATATAAAAGTCACTGGGTTTGGTATTAACAATTGGCATACGGTTTGGAAGATAATAATGGAGCGAGAGAATGACATGATCAGCGTTGCATATGAAAGCTATGAGGACGGGTGAGCTTTGTTGTTTGTGTTGTTGTTTTTGGATTTCATTTACATTATGCTGGCAATGTTGTTTATGTTATCTGAATTCTTTTTTTACGTTTGTAGGGCAGTCATGTGGGTTGGATAGGTTGACGTTAATGCTGTGTGTTTCTCGGATGTCAGAGATATTGTCCGCCAAACTGGTATTCGGGGAAATATATGTTGTATTGTGTGCATATGAAGTTGTATTTTGATTTGATTATGTTGGTTTGTTGTGAATGGGGGTATGTGACGTGGGGTTGGTGTTGGTGTTTACTAAATTATTTTATGGCAGGTTATTGATGTGTATGCGGAGATGTTGTCGGAGGAGCAAGAAAGGTTGAATGCTGGGAAGGACTTCCCAGAAAAGTCATTTTTTTCAGCAACATATGTTTGGTAAGGGTATTGAAGTTGCGGGTGTGTATTTAATGCATAGTTTGTTGTGCACCAATCTAAAATTTGATTTGTGTTGTACATGATATGTTGAAAAATGACAACTTGTCGGCACAGGATAATTAGGTGACAAGTACCTTGGCTGCTGCTAGAGGTGCACGTTACATTCATTTCCTCATCTGCCACCTATCCCACTGGACGCTTGTTGTGTATGACACAGAGGTTGGGAGCTGGAAACATTTCAATTCCATGCGTGCTAGAAACGGTGCAGAAGGTGTGCATTATGCTGAAGCTCTTAAAGTGGTAAGTTCGGGATAAAATAATACAATTTATGAATGGTACTAACCTATGATTGTGTCCCTTGATTTCATGTGTGTGTGTGTGTATTTTTATTTTTTATTTTTTTGTAGAAGAATATTGTGACGGAAGTACAGCACGAGTCATTGGCAACACGTGGAATGGAAGGGCTTGTGGCCACACAAGAATTTGACATATCGCTTGAGTCTGTGCCTGATTGTCCGTAACAACGTCCAAAATTGTAAGTCAGGTGTCATGATGTGAGGGTGCTTATGTGATTGTCAATTTGATAAAACTGTTTTGTTAATTAATTGGTTTTGTTTATTGTACCATAGTTTGGATTGTGCAATAATTGTGTGTGCAATAATGAGGCAGTACATGAATCAAGTGGAAGTGGGACGATCACTGCAAGGCGGCAACTGTAGCGTACTGCAAGCTAACATGTTGAAGTTATTTGTGAATGACTCAGAACATGGTTTGACAAGTGGCCGGCCGCTGGCAATAGGTTAAGATGGCAACGATGTCGCATCGTTTTGGTTGGGATGATTTTTTTTTTTTTTTTTGCCTAGTTAATAATATTTTATGTAAGTAGTTTGCAGTAGTATCACAGTGTTCTGGACAAAGTTAGGTTGTTTTGTGTCATATGACCGGATGTGGGTTTGTTTTTTTTGTGGGACAAATTTGTCGTTTTTGTGTTATCTATTATTTGGTTAACTTTCGGTAACGGCCGTAGGGTAACGTTCTATTTGTTTCTTTAATGGTAATGAGTTGTTGCATTTTTGGTTTCAATGTGTATGTCGGTGTGAATGTCTGTTGTTGTTTGTTGAGGGTTATAAGGTGGGCGTTGTGTGTTACTGTCGATGTTACGGCATTAAGCGTGAGGGAGGGGTTAGTAAATGCAAAAGGTTGAGCTATGTCTGGTTGCTTTGTGATTCATATGAGCATGGTTGGAGGGTTTTGGGTGAATATGGCATGCAATCGGCTACATATAAGTGTCGGTGTGAGAGGTTTGAGTTGTGATGTTTTTGTTTGGGTGGTACTGTTGGATTTTGGTGGTGTGATTGATGTCACATTAAGTCACGTAATTTAGTGTGGCAGAACGAATTGGTTGGTAGTTCTGATGTCACATTGGGTGGGTTAAATTGTGGCAAAAAAGGATGTGTTGCCATGTTGTACGTGACTTTTGTCCAAAGTGTTATAGGGGTTTTATGTGTAACACATACGTGTGGGTCGTTACTTGATGATGTCTGTGTTCAATGTGTGTAGAAGTGCTATGTGGAGAAGTCAAAGTGGTTAATGAGTCGACTCCAATGGCATGGTTAGATTAGGGGAAACAATTTGTCATACCGATTGTACTGTTGGCGTGGGGCTTAGTTGTTCATAGGTTGGTTTTTTTTTTTTTAATTGACTTTTATGATGTGCAAGTTTGGTGGGGTCATTGTGCTGATGTGTTGAGATCAAGTTGGATGTGGCATGATGTGATCGTGCAATGTGGCATTCTATTTCCTGGCGGGAGTTATGTGCGGCATATTGGTTAAACAGGTGTGTGTATGATAATGTGTACTTTTGGGTTAATTTTTGTAATTTTATTTTGATGTGTTAGTTTAAACTTGTGGGATTTTTTAGAAAGGTAGTATATGATTGAATTTGAGGTAGGAAAGTCCAACTATGTGGGTAGGTTATGATGTTTTTGGTAACATTAAATTATATACTAATATAATGCACACGGTGGTGGGAGAAAGTGTGAAACATACTGAGAGATGTGTTCGTAAAAAAAATTATTTGACGAAAGTAAATGAACAATAAGTTTTTGAAAGTGGAGCATAATAATAGTAGATGTTCATCGTTTTATTGGTGTCGTTACACCATGACGACTTTTTATAAAAAGTTGCGCTGCTCGTGCCACACTACATGACGTTGGACTATATTGGTTCGTTGCATGTCTTCCTGTTGTGGTTCCCCATACAGCCACAACGTCCAAAATGGATTTATTGGACGTGCTCCCTCCTTTGACAGGAACCACTTCTTCTTTGGCCTGCTTGGTGGGCATTTCAGCAGGGGGCTTGATGATGTACTCATTTGGTTTGAACGGTGGTTGTTCCATAGTAGGTATTGGGTAAATGGCTGGTGCGTAAGTCACACGGTATTCAGACACATGGAAAAACGGTTTGACCAAGTCATTAGGATCCCTACCGCTTTTTCGAACGGCGACCATAGCATGCGCTCAAGGGAACCCATTAAGTTGCCATTAGAAGCACAAACATGCACACCTGCCAACGTCAACAGTGACTGACGGGAATGAATGGACTTTATATACGTCTACATTTGACTGACTAACTTTCCAAGATTTGCCTTTGTTGAAAGCTTTTTGCAAACGGGATTCCATTTTCGGACAGATTACACCAATCCATATTAGGGCTGCCACATGACGTTTTGGCTTTGATGCTGTCAATCATGCAGGTAATTGGGACATTGCGTGCCTCACGCATCCATACGTATCCATGAGTTGAATGACTCAGCGGCATTGGAGCGCATTTTGCCATAGCATCTGCCACTGTAGATAACAATGTGAAGCAATAGTTAGGTGTGTATTGTTATGGGGTAATGGGTGTGTGAACATGAGTTGGGTGAAGAGATTTATGGGTAAACCCAAAGATGCGTACCAGAAGAATGCATTTGCCTAATGTTGTGGGTGCACAGTGTCAAGAAATTGGGTTGTAACCACACGTCCTGATTTGTGGAATTGTCCAACCTTCTAATTGAATGCATCGATGGTTGGTGCGTATGTGCAATTGCGTAGTTTGCTAATCAGACCAGCACAATGCATGTTATTGGAATAACGTAACCAGTCCCTCCAATTCTGTTGCAAATGTTGAAGGTAAAAAGCATGTTCCACATTAGGGAATACGTGTGACGACCTAGTATGCCATTCGTCTCTTTTCCTTTGTTTAACTTCGGATTTGTCACGTTAGTGTGTCGGGTCTCACTTGAAGCCTTGTTAATCATCTGGGTTATTGTGCTTGGAAGTTTTTCTTTTTCTCGAAATTCTTGTTCTTGTCTCTTTAGTGTTGATTCCCACTTGTTCCGGGGAGTGCGAGGTCAGGTTTGGAGTGCCGAGACTTGAGCTGAAAATTTTCTAGGCTGTTTGGTTGAGCCGCAGGTGTGGGGGCCACAGGCCACACGTGCGGGAGAGGGCCACACGTGCGGAATGCAGGGAGGTCTTGGTTACGCAGTGAAATAAAAGCATGAGGCGCAGCAGGTGCGGGGAGGGGGAGGCCGCACACGTGGGAAGAAGGCTCCATACGAGCAGGATGGTCAGATGCCCGAAAACTCTGTTTTTTCATTTGGGTTGTTTGTATATCATTTTAGTTACATCTCTCTCTCTCTCTCTAAAAATACATCTCTCTCCCTTCTCCCTACATTTCTACCTCAAGAACAAGATCAAAATCCTTGATCCTCTTCCATTCACTTGGAATTTAACCATAGCTTCTACATCAAAGTTATAGAACTCCTCAAGAGCTATTTTGTGTGCAGTGGAGATTTGGTTCTTGGCACCATCAATTCTAGGGTTTCATCTTTTTCTCCTTCAAGATTTGAGGTAGAGAATCACTTAGAGTTATATATATATATATTTTGCAAGCTTTTGATTGATTATTTTTTAGAACTCTTCCTTGATTGATTTCGAAAATGGGTTTTGATTTAAGAAATTGGGGATGTTGTAGAAGAAGCTCATCTTTTACTCTTTTTAAGGATTTTTCTTGAAATATTGGGCACATGGGTTGAGATTGAGGTGTATAATGAGGTTTTACAAAAGGAATGGAAAATGTTAGGGTTTTTGTGAAAACCTAGAAATTGGGGGTTTCCTTTGAAAGATGTGAGTATTCTATATTGAATGTTTGTAAGTATAATGACCCCTTTGAAGTATGAGAAATTGGGGACTATATTTGAACTTGTTAACAAATGATTATACATGCATAGTGATGAGTTGATCCATTTATTGAGTTCCATGAACTATGAACATTGAAATCGTTAATGTTCAAGGATATTGCATATGGCCTTGAAATGGCTAAGGTATTGAGGATGGTACAAAATGTGGAAGGTTGTCATATGTTGTTGCATTTAATTGAACTTGTACTATTTTTGTTGATTTATGTTAAAAGGAGGAAAATTGGGTTATGTGGTTGTCATTGTAGCATTGATGGGATACTTAAAAATGGAAGGATGTTATGAAATTTTGAGCATCATTTGCATTATGCATTCTTTCAATTGATTATATTGCATCTTAATTTGAGTTGAGAACGTTACATTGGGAAAAGAATATTGCGAATGAGAACAATTGAAATGTTATGGGGTAAATGCATTGGTAAGTCCGATTAGGAGGTGTAGATGAATTTGAGAAGTTGGCCTGAGTGTCCGGGGTGAAAGACCGAAAACACGTGCGGATGAAGTACCACTTCCCTTCTAGTTAGTAATCGGTAAAGTGGGGTTATTGGTAGTGCTTGTTGAGCCTACCTGCAGGCACCAACCTAGGGATTACTTGAGTCGTATTTACCGCCCCTACTATTTAAAATTGGAATGTTTTGAAATTTTTGAGATTGTAAACTGTTGTTGAAATATGGTGCTTTTCAAGAAGAGCATGAAATAATTTTTTTCTTAAAACATGGCATTGCATGGTATTTGTACCTACATTAATATTGGAGGTCTTGCATAAATGTATATACTTTGTTAAGGGTTCTCTACTGGGCTTTATGCTCACCCCTATGGAATTTTGGTGCAGGAAAGGACGTGGTGATCTTGCCAAGTTGAGGGCATGGATAATTTGTGAAGACTATATAGCTCTATTTTGTTGTGATTTAATTGCTAGCCAAGGGCTATTTTTGTATTGGTCCAAGAGGCCATTTTTGTGTAACCAGGCTTAAGCCTTGGAAGTTGTAGCCCATGAGGGCATTTTATTTATTTTGAAACTTGATGCTCTACATGCTATAGATTCATGTATTCAATATCCTTGAATGTATAATTCACATGTGGAACATTTGTATTAACTTGTTGATTAACAATGTAAAGATGGGAAAATTGTTGTTGTTATTTAGTGGATGTTGGTTGGCGTAGTTAGTTTATATTGGTTATTTTCAGGGCGTTACAATACGGTTGGCATCGCTTCAAGTAAACCCGCATTGTGGTCTGAAATGAACGTGAGTGGTCTGGCCACGTTAACCACCTGTGCAAGATGTTGGAGAAACCATGCCCAGTTCATGGTATTTTCGGAGTCAACCACTGCGTATGCAAGGGGAAATAAACCTGCCAAACACAAAGTGTGTGTTGATCATTTAGTGTTGAGGATGGGGTGTGAGTGACGTGTGTTGGGGTCTGTGTGGGACAAATGGCGTGAGTTTGTGGGCAACTTGTTCAGTTACAAGGTTGATGATTTATTGGTAATTGGGCAGCATGATGGATTGACCTTGGTTGACGTCTTTCGCAGTGGCACCGAGCAAGAATCCTTTGAACCGACCCTTGAGGAATGTGGCATCCAAAAATAGCAAGGGACGATAATGTTTGAACCCGTTGATGCAAGCTTTGAATGATATAAAGTATCGGATGAACCTGTGTATGTGGTCATCGTACTCCATGTTAATGTAGCTTTCGGAGTTATGTTCCATGACAGCATCACTGTACCACCGTAACTGATCGAACAAACTTGAATGGGTACCAAAGAGATCGCCGCTAGCTTTCTTGACTTCTAACCACGCGACACGGTAATTAATGTCCAAACCATAATCTTGTTGCAAATCAAGGATAACTTCAGTGGGGCGTGCGAATGACCTGTCACACACCTGTTTGGCGATAATATCCGTAACTAATTCCGACCCAACAAGCGGGTTTTTTGAAGTACGAACGGTGACACCACAAATATGTTCTATGTTAGACTTGCGTAGGTAGAAAAGCCCGTTCGCCTCTAATTTTTGGTACACCCATTAGTTTCGTGCATTGCGCAAACTGCTATTATACGGACGGAGTCATTTTTCTTGAATTTAAACCTGAACCCACATTCGACAGCAAATTTGTGTAATACGTTATAGAACTCTGAAGCTCCACCTTCAAAATGCTGCCCTATGTGAGTGAAGTTGGTCACCCATGGAGCTGAAAGGAACACCTTCTCATTGTGTGGGCAAAAAGCTAGCAGCAAGTCAACCTCGTCATCAAACTCCAAATTGGTTCGTGCCCTTGTTTCGTCCTGAGATGTTGCCCTCATGTTAGACTGTTCATCACCATGAGGACTGTTCATTTCCCCACGATGTTGTTCGATGATCACGTCAACCATCTGCAAATGGAACGAACGGGCCAGACACACCATGTTCCGCATGTTCACGTCATTGTGCAAAGCAAAATTATTGTAACCCAGAATCTTGTAAAACAACACTACTTCCCCCGGTAGTAGCCCATTGTATTTGGTACACGAAATCAACAAGGTTTGCGAAATTGTATGGCGATTGCAGTTCATATGCAACATTGATGGAGTGGTAACAGCACAGAAGCATGAAAAAGGATTCCATCTGTAAGAGTAAACATGCAATTGTTAACAAATACGACCATGTATGTATCGAATAATGTGTGCCTGTAACAGTAAACATATTTTGACAGCGTTTGTTCTAAAATCAATGGAAGCATTAGTTTATTGTGTTAGATGTGTGATACACAAATTGAGATCTTGTCCTAATCAAACAATGGTGGATGAACAGTAATGAATGCTAACGTACGGACGATGAACAAATTGCGTCATGGGTTGTTCTCACAGTAACCGAACGACCACACATGGCAACACCCTCATTGACATGTTGGTGCAACACTACTAGAAGTCAGATTTCCCAAAATATTCACCATTGAAAATTAAAAAAAAAAAAGAGATTGATTCTGGATTGAAGTAAACGTGTATACGACCAATACTCACCCATGGTGCAACAAACATGATGAACTGTTGAAAACGTGACATACCTGAATACGATCGACACTATTGACATTGCCTATGAAAACCCTCTCGTCCACTTCACGCACAGAAGTGATGCAAAACCCTCTCCCTCTCCCCCTCCCTCCTCTGCAATCTTTAGAAACATAATATACCCCTCTCCAGAAGCGTGTGATGGCACATTCTAAAACCACAGAAACTCTCCGCATATAAACTAATGAGGGCATAGCCATCCAACCAATATCTAGCTACATTTGAAAAAAGGACTTATTGGTGACAATTTACCACTACAAAGTACTTGGCAATCAAACATTTGGAATGTGGGACCAACTGGTGCAACAACCAAATCAGGACTTTTCAATAAATTCCCCCCTCCCCTCCCCCCCAAAAAAAAAATCTTCATATATTGACATTTTTCTAATAAAAAAAAGAAAGAAAATATATAGTTTTACAATTGTCCTCAACAACATTACATATTTTGTTGCTTAATAATTGGAATAGCAAGAGCACGAGTTGGATTTGGATCCTGATCCAAATCCAAAGGGTGTTTATATCAACACTGTCAATTATGTTCTTAGTTGAACTGGAAAAAAAAATAGAAAAATGATATATATACATAATTTTCATATAAAATTTAAGATAAAAATGATATGGTAATGATATTTTTGCAATTATATACCAAAATGATGGGTATTTTGATGAATAACTATAAATGAGATATCATTCTATATGAGTTTTATGTATACAAATTTTGTTTGTATAGCCATACACAAAAAAAATATGAATACTTGCAAGAAATAAAAATTCCATAATACACTCCTCCTTTTGGGGCATCTATTACAGGCCTTTACTTATGATGTTAGTAATTTTTAATTATGATTTATTATGATATTAGTTATTCTGACTTAATTATATATATTGTGGTGCTAGTTTTGACTCATTATGATATTAATTATGACAATTATTTTGATTTTGATTCAAAATGTATTTATTTATACCTTATATGTTATTCGATTATTCTCAATTTTTTTTACTTATGACATTTATGATAATTAACTCCATAAGTGTCTTAACTCACATATGACACATAACTTTTAATCCCAAGAAAAATTATGTAATTATTTGTTTATATTAAAACAGTAAATCAACAAATATCTAATGGACACCTGTTATTGAGAAAAAATTAATTAAAGTAGTGTTGTGTGCATATTAAAATACATTAAAAATTCAATTAATCAACAGTTGGCCTTCATAAAATGTACGATGAATTCAAATTGAATTAATTGAAATTTAAAATAAAAAAATGGATACAAATTTGTGATATAAAACTACTTGAGTGATGCAATTCTCCATTGGCTCTCCCTTTTTGAACCAATGCACACTTTCTTTTCAATTGATTCAATGGGATCAATATTTTAAACAATGGTTGCAAAATTTTCATCAATTTATTTTTAACATAAGAAAATATTAGAAAGGTTAATTATACCATAATTCCATCAATTGTTACTGAGAATCATTTTATCTTTTTATTTATAAATGCGTATAAATTAACTCTCTCAATTATAAAAATCATAGAAATATACCTCTTTTGAATGTGGTCTAAAGAGAATGCAAGTAATATATTTTCAAATTTTAAAGAGTTAAAATATAAGGGTTTATAAATAAAGGAGTCAATTAATATTTACTAATAATTGAGGACTCTTAACTCCGTTGGGACTGTTTAACAACTCTGTCAGTCCCATGCTTGGGTAAAGGAGGAGCTTGTGTTTTAGGTAACCAACAATCAACACATAAAAAAAATTTCTCGGATCCCTTATGAAAATAAATCCTACTTTGAATCGATTAAATGTTAGTCATTCTCCTTAAGTGACGCGTTGCGTCTGCCTTCAAGTGGTTCGAAAAATGAGCAAGGGGTGCTGCATTGACGCTTGGGTATGATGCAAAATGAGCAAAGGTTATCGTGTTTTTTCTGGACGAGCGGAAATAAAGAAGCTAGTCTAAAACTATAGGTTTAGAGTAGCCACATCGAATGTAGGAACTTTAACTCGTAAGACTATGAAATTGGTAGATATCATGATGAGGAGGAGAGTTAATATAGCTTGCGTACAAGAAACTTAGTAGACAGCTAAGAAAGCTAGGGAAATAGAGGATAACAGTTTTAAACAATATTATAGTGGCAATGATAGACACAAGAATGATGTAGGAATAGTAGTTGCCAAGGGTCTTGTACAAAATGTAATTTCCAAGGGTCTTGTACAACATGTAGTTGCGGTCATTAGGAAAGATAATAGGATTATGTTAGTTAAACTAGTTATTGGAGATAATACAGTGATCGTTATTAGTGTATACGTCCCCAAGTAGGATTAGATAATCAAATTAACAGAGTTTTTTGGATCAAATGAATGAGGTATTACAAGATATACCCATAGGGGAGAATCTATTTATCAGTGGAGATTTCAAAAGAAGTCCTTGGAGAGTCGAAAGGAAAGAGACCCAACTCTAAGGAAACTTGGTGGTGGAGGAATGGGGTTTAAGCATAGTAAAGTTGAAAAAAGAGTGTTGTAAAAAGTGGCAAAAGCATAGAACTGAGAAAAACGTTAAGAGCTACGAATTGGTTAATAAGGTGGGCAAAAAAGTAGTGAGAGAGGCTCAATTGAAAGCCTATGATGACCTATGCACCAGAATAGATAATAAGGATAAAGATAATATAATATACAAACTTGCTAAGATAAGAGAGAGGAAAACAATAGATTTTAATCAGGTTAAGTGTATCAAGAGTGAGGACTCTACGATGTTAGTGGGGGATGAAGAGATTAAAGAGAGTTGGAAGAACTATTTTGAGAAGTTGTTAAATGAAGAACATGGAGGAAGGTCAAAAGGGAAAAAACTAGCCAGTAATAAGAAAAACTAAAACTACATGTTCTATTGTAGGATTAGGAACTTTGAAGTAGAGATTGCATTTAAGAAGATGAAATCGAATAAAGCTTTAGGACCCAATGATATTCCTATTGAAGTTTGGAAATACTTGGGTAAAAGGGGGGTTGTTTGGTTGACTAGGTTATTTAGCAAGATTTTGTTGACGAGAAAAACGCTAGCGTAGTGTAGGAAGAGTATTTTAGTGACAATCTATAAGAATAAGTGAGATGTCCAGAATTGCAATAACTATAGAGGAATTAAGTTGATGTGTTATATAATGAAAGTGTGGGAGAGAGTGATGAAACATTGATTACGAGATATAATAGAGATGTTAGAGAATCAATTTGGATTTATGCAGGGTAGGTCAATAATGGAAGCGATGTATCTTGTGATGAAAGTAATATAAAAGTATAGAGAAAATAAAAGAGACATTCATATAGTTTTTATCGATCTTGAGAAAACATATGATAGAGTGCCTCGGGATATAATGTTGTGGGTGTTAAAGAAGAAATGGGTGACAAAAGGGTACATTGATGTAATTAGAGACATGTATAAATGTGTAATGACCACTATTAGATCGCATGTTGGAGAAACAAGTGAATTTTCAATTATTGTGGAGTTACACCAATGATCAACCTTAGGTTCTTATCTTTTTGCTTTTAGTTATGGATAAGTTAACGAGAAATATTTATAATGATGTGCCATGTTGTATGTTTTTTGTATATGATATCGTGTTAGTGGATGAGATTAGAAAACAGTTAACACTAAGTTGGAGACTTTGAGAGAAGCATTTGAATCCAAAGGATTTAGGATAAAGAGAACTAAGACAGAGTACATGGAGTATAATTTTAGTAACAATAACAATGGAAGTAGATGAGAAGTGAAGATTGAGAACCAATAACTACGTAAGAGTGAATATTTTCGTTATTTAGGATCGATTATCACAATGGTTAGGGGGATTGGAGCGGACGTGATCTATAAAATTAAGGCAGTGTGGCTTAAATAGAGGACTGTGTCTGGGGTACTGTGTAATAAACAAGTACCTACTAAACTAAAACGAAAGTTCTATAGAATGGCTATTAGACCAACAATGTTGCACCGGACGGAATGTTGGACAACTAAGAAACAACATGTAGATAAGATAAATGTTGCTAAGATGAGGATATTAAGGTGGATGTGTGGCAAGACTAGAAAAGACAAAATTAGAAATGAGTATATTCATAAATGGGTAGGAGTGGCACCTAGGGGTGCTATAAATTTTATTTTTTTTTGACAGTTTGGTTTGTGATTTAGACTTGATTGCATGTCTGCGGTTTGGAAAAGATTGAATTCACAACCGCCTGCAGTGCAGGTTGCGGTTTGTGCGGATAGGGTTCGCGGACGTACGGGTAGTTGCGAGCAATTTGCTGATTGAATTTTTTTCCTTTAAAAATCCATTCACTATCTAGTACCCAACAACACAATTAAAGTAAAATTATTCAAAATTCAAAACTTACCTAAAAGAAATTCTTCATTAACTTTTACATTCATCCAAAACCCAAAATGCAAAAACAATAACTAGTTAGGAACCAAAATAAATTGTTGTCAAACTTTATCCAAACCCATAAAATAAAATAAAATAAAATAAAAACATTTGCAAACTCGCAAACTTCATAGAAAATGAAAGTTATATAATTTATTTTATCTTCAATCTTCATAGAAAATCTCAGTGCTCTTTCAAAGAATTTTCTTTAGGAGAAAGAGAAAAAAATAAAAATAAAGGTTTTATACTCTTGTTTTGTGGTTTGGAAAACAAAGAAAATAATTTGTGAAACAAACCTTGAAGTTTTGTCCAAAGATTACAGAGAACTCAAATACTGAGAAAGATTCTAAGATAAAAAAAAAAAAATTGCCACCAACTTTATCTTTCCTTTCTACAAAACTTACAAAAGAATCTGGCGTTCCAAATTTTAAAAAAAAAAATGTATAAAGATGTGGGCGGGTAAGTGCGAATGCGGGTAAAACCCGCGACCCACCCGCAATTCACAAAATAGAAAAATCCTAACTTGCATTCGACCCTAACAATTCTGCGAAACTGCTCAAATAGGTGCAGGCAGTTCAGGTTTGGCAGTTTTTGAAGATTGGATAACCCTATGCCCAGCCATAATAACATCAATAGAAGATAAGTTGAGAGAGAATATATTGAGATGGTTTTGTTATATACAATGGTCAACAGAGGCGGTAGTAAAGAGATGTGATACAGTGACGATAGCTAGAAGTGCTATAGAAAGGGAAAGGGCTAGATTGACATGTAATAAATAGATATATGAATCTTCGCAATTTGACTAACTAAATAACCGTTGATTGAGTCAAGTAAATAAGAAAGATTCATATAACTGATCTAATTTAATAAAATTTAAGTTTTGATTTGATTTGATTTAATAATTGAAGATGCTAACTGTAACTAACCCTATTAAAGAGTTAGTAACGTTTTAAAGGTGAATGGAATTTAAGTTTTGATTTGATTTGATTTAATAATTGAAGACGCTGACTGTAATTAACCTTATTAAAGAGTTAGTCAGGCTTTAAAAGTGAATGAGCTCAATTGACACCACAATGTTGTATGTGGTGCCCACCTCTGCCCAGGGCTTACACGGCAACATTTGTAATGAAATAATTGATGTATTGAAATTTTAAATAATTTTTAATGTCAATTTAGTTTTTGCGATTGTAATTGTATCAATTTTACTTTTTTAATTTTTTATAGTCTTAATTTAATTGAATTGATAATATTTGTTAAGAATTTTGAAAAAAATCAATGATAAAATATTCAATTAAAAAGGAAATAGATTATTTTAAATTAGATACTAACCACTCAATCATTATAGGAATAGTAAATAACCATTTTGATCATAGATTTTAGTTCAATTTCTAAAATAACATTACCAATCGAATTAGATTGACATTATATGATCTCATTTAACCATATTAAAGAGTTTGTAACATTTTAAAGGTGAATAAAATTTAAGTTTTGATTTGATTTGATTTAATAATTGAAGATGCTGACTGTAATTAACCCTATTAAAGAGTTAGTAACGTTTTAAAAGTGATTGAGCTCAATTGACACCACTGTGTTGTATGTGGCGCACACTTCTGCCTAGGGCTTACACGTCAACATTTGTAATGAAGTAATTGATGTATTGAAATTTTAATCAATTTTTAATGTCAATTTAGTTTTTGTGATTGTAATTGTATCAATTTTACTTTTTAATTTTTTACCGTCTTAATTTAATTGAATTGATCATATTTGTTAATAATTTTGACAAAAATCAATGATAAAGTATTCAATTCAAAAGGAAATAGATTATTTTAAATTAGATACCAACCTCTCAATTATTATAGGAATAGTAAATAACCATTTTTGTCATCGATTTTAGTTCAATTTCTAAAATAACATTACCAATCGGATTAGATTGACATTACATGATCTCATTTCACCCTATTAAAGAGTTAGCAACATTTTAAAGGTGAATGAAGTTTAAGTTTTGATTTGATTTGATTTAATGAGTTTGTAAACGTGAATGAAATTTAAGTTTTGATTTGATTTGATGTAATAATTGAAGACGCTGGTTGTAATTAACCCTATTAAAGTGTTTGTATGTTTTAAAGGTGAATGAGCTCAATTGACACCACAGTGTTGTATGTGGCGCCCACCTCTACCCAGGGCTTACACGTCAACATTTGTAATGAAGTAATTGATGTGTTGAAATTTTAATCAATTTTTAATGTCAATTTAGTTTTTGCGATTGTAATTGTATCAATTTTACTTTTTAATTTTTTACAGTCTTAATTTAATTGAATTGATAATATTTGTTAAGAATTTTGACAAAAATCAATGATAAAATATTCAATTCAAAAGGAAATAGATTATTTTAAATTAGATACTAACCTCTCAATTATTATAGGAATAGTAAATAACCATTTTGATCATCGATTTTAGTTCAATTTCAAAAATAACATTACCAATCGGATTAGATTGACATTATATGATCTCATTTAACCCTATTAAAGAGTTAGTAATGTTTTAAAGGTGAATGAAATTTAAGTTTTGATTTGATTTGATTTAATAATTGAAAACACTGGCAGTAATTAACCCTATTAAAGAGTTAATAACGTTTTAAAGGTGAATGAGCTCAGTTGACACCATAGTGTTGTATGTGGCGCCCACCTTCGTCCAGGGCTTACACGTCAACATTTGTAATGAAGTAATTGATGTATTGAAATTTTATTAATTTTTAATGTCAATTTAGTTTTGCAATTATAATTCTATCAATTTTAGTTTTTAATTTTTTTTATAGTCTTAATTTAATTGAATTGATAATATTTGTTAAGAATTTTGACTAAAATCAATGATAAAATATTCAATTCAAAAGGAAATAGATTATTTTAAATTAGATACTAACCTCCCAATTATTATAGGAATAGTAGATAACCATTTTGATCATCGATTTTAATTCAATTTCTAAAATAACATTACCAATCAAATTAGATTGACATTATATGATCTCATTTAACCCTATTAAAGAGTTAGTAACGTTTTAAAAGTGAATGAAATTTTGAAATTTAAGTTTTGATTTAATTTAATAATTAAAGACGCTGGCTGTAATTAACTCTATTAAAGAGTTAGTAACGTTTTAAAGGTGATTGAGCTCAATTGACACCACAGTGTTGTATGTGGCGCCTACCTCTGCCCAGGGCTTACACGTCAATATTTGTAATGAAGTAATTGATGTATTAAAATTTTAATCAATTTTTTTTATGTCAATTAAGTTTTTGCGATTGTAATTGTATCAATTTTGCTTTTTAATTTTTTATAGTCTTAATTTAATTGAATTGATAATATTTGTTAAGAATTTTGATAAAAATCAATGATAAAATATTCAGTTCAAAAGAAAATAGATTATTTTAAATTAGATACTGACCTCCCAATTATTATAGGAATAGTAAATAACTATTTTGATCATCGATTTTAGTTCAATTTCTAAAATAACATTACCAATCGGATTAGATTGACATTATATGATCTCATTTAACCCTATCAAAGAGTTATTAATGTTTTAAAGGTGAATGAAATTTAAATTCTGATTTGATTTAATAATTGAAGATGCTGGCTGTAATTAACCCTATTAAAGAGTTAGTAACGTTTTAAAAGTGAGCTCAATTGACACCACAGTGTTGTATGTGGCCCCCACCTCTGCCCAGGGCTTGCACGTCAATATTTGTAATGAAGTAATTGATGTATTGAAATTTTAATCAATTTTTTATGTCAATTTAGTTTTTGCGAATGTAATTGTATCAATTTTACTTTTAAATTTTTTTATAGTCTTAATTTAATTGAATTGATAATATTTGTTAAGAATTTTGACAAAAATCAATGATAAAGTATTCAATTCAAAAGGAAATAGATTATTTTAAATTAGATAGCAACCTCTCAATTATTATAGGAATAGTAAATGACCATTTTGATCATCGATTTTAGTTCAATTTCTAAAATAACATTACCAATTGGATTATATTGACACTATATGAAAATTTTAAGATCAAAATTGATGCAAATAATTTAGAAGAACCACCGGAGAAATTTGTCCCAAAAATAAAATAAAATAAAATAAATTCAAGGTCAAACACGTGTTACTTGTATTACAAGTACAAGGAAACTTCACTTATGGAAACTCAATATTTGCTGCTTTTAGTTTCCCCTTGTGGAACGTTTTAATTATTATGTAACGTTTTAGTAACGCTTCTCTCTTAAATTTGCTTCTCCTATATTCCTTTCCTTCTTCATAAACTTTTTCATGGAGCAATTTTCCTGCTTGATTTTCCAGAGAAAATCCTAGTGATATCCCAAGAGAAAACCAAAACAAAACCCACTTTGCAAATTGCATATATCTTGGTGAAGATATTCTCTTTCTTCGAATAATAATAATAAAAGTGTTTTCATTATGTCAAAGATTGAGGTTGCTCATGTGAGTCGGGCGGCACCACTGCAAAGCAGAGTGAATGCCAACTTTCCGGAGGGTTTGAGTGTTCTTGTGGTTGATGACAACGTTGTCTGCCTCAAACTTGTTGCTGCTCTTCTCAACAAGTGTCGCTATAAAGGTTTCTATTCTCAATCCCAATATATATATATATTGACTTATACGCTTGAAGATCACAAATAGGGTTTGGTTTATTATTTGAACAAGTTCATAATTCTTGAGGATATGAAAATTTATGTGGAGAGTACTTATCGAATATGATTCTTAGACTTTTTTCTTTGAATTTTCAATGTATACATGTGATTCCTAATTTTAAATGTATACATTGTACGTAACTTAACTATAATAGTTACATAAATTGATAATTTCGAATTGTAGAATTTATGAATTAATTGTGGACATCTGATTAGGTTGTTTGTTTATTTTATTTTCATTTTTTAAAATGATTTTCCTAGTTTGGATTTGTGAACATAATAGAGTTATAGCATTTTTGTTGTATCTTTGCTATGACGTTCTCGGCATCCTTTGCTTTTATTATTTGATGTCAATGTATTGTTGCTTGTTTATTATAAATAAAGTGCTTTTTTGGTGCTTCAAAGAAAAAAAAGGGACTTTGGGCAATTGCTCCATTTTTCTCTCTCTATTTTTAAAGGCAACAGCCAAGGAAGTATAATGTTACTAAATTGTCGGATATTTAAATTTAAAGAAAATTGCAAAAGAATTTGAATTTTTAATTTTGTCAATTTAAATTTTAAAATTTAATTTGTTTTTAATTTAAACCATCAACCTATTTTCTTAAGTAAAACGGATAGTATTTTAGTCATTAAACTCAATTTATATGTACATAAAATATCCAAAACACTTTTTTTGTTGATTTTAATGACTAAAATATCATATTTTTCATTGATTTTACTTATCAGAAATAGGGAGATAGATGGTATAGATTGAAAAATAAATAAAAATTTTATGATTTAAATTGATAAAATTAAAAAATAATGTTTATTTTATTACAATGGTCAAACTAGAGTTTCTCCCAAAATTGACCGTTATTGTGGGTCTGACTAGTTCTCGGTTATAAAAACACAAATATGATTCTTAGACTTTATGTGGAGAGTACTTATCGAATATGATTCTTAGACTTTTTTCTTTGAATTTTCAATGTATACATGTGATTCCTAATTTTAAATGTATACATTGTGCGTAACTTAACTATAATAGTTACATAAATTGATAATTTCGAATTGTAGAATTTATGAATTAATTGTGGACATCTGATTAGGTTGTTTGTTTATTTTATTTTCATTTTTTAAAATGATTTTCCTAGTTTGGGTTTGTGAACATAATAGAGTTATAGCATTTTTATTGTATCTTTGCTATGACGTTCTCGGCATCCTTTGCTTTTATTATTTGATGTCAATGTATTGTTGCTTGTTTATTATAAATAAAATGCTTTTTTGGTGCTTCAAAAAAAAAAAAAAAAGGCGACTTTGGGCAATTGCTCCATTTTCCTCTCTCTATTTTTAAAGGCAACAGCCAAGTAAGTATAATGTTACTAAATTGTCGGATATTTAAATTTAAAGAAAATTGCAAAAAAATATGAATTTTTAATTTTGTCAATTTAAATTTTAAAATTTAATTTGTTTTTAATTTAAACCATCAACCTATTTTCTTAAGTAAAACGGATGAAAAACATAGTATTTTAGTCATTAAACTCAATGTATATGTACATAAAATATCTAAAACACTTTTTTTGGTTGATTATAATGACTAAAAATCATATTTTTCATTGATTTTACTTATCAGAAATAGGGAAGTAGATCGTTTAGATTGAAAAATAAATAAAAATTGTATGATTTAAATTGATAAAATTAAAAAATAATGTTTATTTTATTACAATGGTCAAACTAGAGTTTCCCCCAAAATTGACCATTATTGTGGGTCTGACTAGTTCTCGGTTATAAAAACACAAATATGATTCTTAGACTTTATGTGGAGAGTACTTATCGAATATGATTCTTAGACTTTTTTCTTTGAATTTTCAATGTATACATGTGATTTCTAATTTTAAATGTATACATTGTGCGTAACATAACTATAACAGTTATATAAATTGATAATTTCGAATTGTAGAATTTATGAATTAATACATCTTATTAGGTTGTTTGTTTATTTTATTTTCATTTTTTAAAATGATTTTCCTAGTTTGGGTTTGTGAACATAATAGAGTTATAGCATTTTTGTTGTATCTTTGCTATGATGTTTTCGGCATCCTTTTCTTTTATTGTTTGGTGTCATTGTATTGTTGCTCTTATTGTTGCTTTTTTGGTAATAAGTAAGCTCATCATTTCTTAAACAGTATAGACTAACTTGGATAAGATTAAATCTTAAACTTCTCTCTCTATTTTTAAAGGCAACAGCCAAGTAAGTATAATGTTACTAAATTGTCGGATATTTAAATTTAAAGAAAATTGCAAAAGAATATGAATTTTTAATTTTGTCAATTTAAATTTTAAAATTTAATTTGTTTTTAATTTAAACCATCAACCTATTTTCTTAAGTAAAATGGATGAAAAACATAGTATTTTAGTAATTAAACTCAATGTATATGTACATAAAATATCTAAAACACTTTTTTTGGTTGATTTTAATGACTAAAATATCATATTTTTCATTGATTTTACTTATCAGAAATAGGGAGGTAGATGGTTTAGAATAAATAAAAATTTTATGATTTAAATTGATAAAATTAAAAAATAATGTTTATTTTATTACAATGGTCAAACAAG
This sequence comes from Camellia sinensis, assembly GCF_004153795.1. Lineage (NCBI taxonomy): Eukaryota > Viridiplantae > Streptophyta > Magnoliopsida > Ericales > Theaceae > Camellia > Camellia sinensis. The sequence continues at coordinate 2,340,680 of NW_021024973.1, forward strand.
TGTTTCCCCCAAAATTGATCATTATTGTGGGTCTGACTAGTTCTCGGTTATAAAAACACAAAACGAATTTGAATCTTACAGTTTGGGGATTAGGCAGATGATCATGTCTTCCCTATGAATCAAGATTTATATTCCAATGTTTTTATGCAGTTACTCTTACAAAATTTACAGAGGGAGTTCAATCAAAACATATAAAGCCAATTGAATTGAATTTAATGCACTGTTTCATAGAATTTTTTCTAAAACTACATTCCTTACTCTAGAGAGCAGAGGTACAAAAATCTAGACTATTGAAAGGGTCATTGAACTGTTAGGCCTATTTATTCCAAAATTTTATGTATTTTGATATGTATGCAGTAACGGCGACAACAAAAGCAACAGAAGCTCTTAAAATGTTGAGGAAGAACAAAGAAAAATATGATATTGTGATTACCGATGTTATAATGCTTGATATGAATGGTTTCGAGCTTTTGGAGATAATAGGCCTTGAAATGGACATGCCAGTAATAAGTAAACTCATCATTTCTTAATCAGTATACATTAACTTGGATGAGATTAAATCTTAAACATAAGTTTGGAATTGCAGTGATGTCTACAAACGATGACAAAGAATCGGTGATGAAGGGGGTAAAGCATGGAGCTCGAGACTACCTGATTAAGCCACTTCGGTTGGAAGAAGTGAAGAATATTTGGCAGCATGTGGTCCGGCAGAACCTATTTAATACAACGAAATTTGGCACCGTGCAAGAAGGAACAGATCAAAACCCCCCAATTCCATCTGCTCAGAAGAAGAAGAAGAAGAGGGTTAGTTGGACTGTAGTGTTGCATAACAAGTTTGTGGATGCTGTTCGGCTGCTAGGAGTAGATAGTAAGTCTTGGATCTTCATTTTATTTTATTTTACAAGCTTAAAAAATATACACCTTATTGATTCCCAATGCATAAGGCTTGATACTTCCAATAAGGTTACACTGTAATCCATACTTAATCGTCTTTCGATACCACTATGTAAAACCTTGCTCCTTGCACTAGCTTAGCTGCTAATATCACACAAACATAGCAAAGGTAAAAGTATGTATTGGGGTATATCCTAACATTATTGGGTCTGTGGTTTTGTACCTTTGCAGAAGCAGTTCCAAAGGAGATACTCCAAATCATGAATGAACCGGTGATCTCTCTAGCAAGTGTTGCTAACCACCTTCAGGTTAGTTTGGTCTTTCCATCATGCTTCCAAGATGGCATTCTAGGCTATGAGTCCTCTGTTATCTATATCCTGCATCATGGACTAGTCAGATATGTAATGCAAGTGAAACTAAACTGTGATTCTTTAAATGTTTGTATTTTGATACTCCTTTTTCTTGATTGCAGAAGTACAGAAATCCCTTAAGGAAGGAGAACACAAAAGCTAAAATGACCCAAGAAAGCGAGAACAATATCAATTCAAACAGAACAAATGGTCTTCTATCTGATACAATCACCACAGCTTGTATTAATCAAGGCCTAAACACCCTCAATCATCACAATAGATTTGCAGAACAAGACATGAGTACTGGGATCATCTCATTTGGTAGCCGGCTTCAAACATTTGGTGCTTCCACATCAAATGCAAAACTCCTCCAACAAAACCAACTACCTCCCAAAGTAGTAGCAGATCAAATGCGCCCAACCGTGCTTGGAAGTGTCCCTCCATCTCAATTTTTTGCAGCAAATCCGTCTCCCCATCATGAATTGAATGGGACGAGGTTTCACTCTATTAATTCGGGAACAGAGATTTTTTATGACAATTTCAAGATGTCTTCTTCTCAGCTTCCTAGATTTCACACAGGACAATCTGGTCCAAGCAGTATGCCTGTTAGCTTTGGGCCATATTCATGTCCTCCTGCAGCCTTCAACCTTGCTGGTGTTCCTTTTCAAATGCCCAATGCTTCAGATCAATTGAATCCAATTTTTCAACCTGATTCTCTTGCCATGCTGCTTCCATGTTAGTTATCATCCCTTTATCTTTCTGTTTGGTATATTTGTTTTTATTTTTGTTCCCCAATATCATTGAATTCTGTTTGGTTTTTAGTATTTCGCTAATTTGTTCTTTGTCCCCTCCTATATCAATGGAACCAAAATTGAAATAATTCTATAAATTGACAAAATTTCAAGCTTTCAGACCAAAAAATAAGAATGTTATATCAATTATTACACTTAAATTTGAGAGCAGATTTCACTGTATGTCCACTTAAAACAAAAGGGTTTCTTCCTTTAATAAATTTTTGATTGATGGAGTTTCAGTAGACACTAGTTTTGCTTTGTTTTTATCATTCTTGTATTTGGTATGGATATTAAGTCAGCTACATATATATGTACTGAGTGAACAATTTTGAGTTTTATAGAGCTCATCATTTTGTTGTTTTCCGATTTCAGGGCCACGTGAAGGAAGAAATTTAGCTAATCTCAAAGTAAAAGAAGAACCAATTAACTTTCCATTTGACATGCGACAAATCACAGATGACTCAATCAAAAAAGGGCAGTTTGGGCAGCATCGATATCCCTTTGAGAATACAGAAAGAGAAATCAAGAGCCATCACAATAATAGCAGCAGTTCGTCGGATGATGGCCTCCTTAGCAGTATAGTAAAACAGGTGACACATTTTTCAGCAGTAATTCCTCTTTTTCAGAATTAGAAATGTCCCCAATCCATTGAAGGACAAACATATTTAGCAATCTTTTTTTTTTTTTTTTTAAATTCCCCATGATTGATTATTGGGTCTTTGCTTTTGATTGCCTAGGTATGTTAGTCTTTTCTCAAGTCACACAACCCTACATGAGACACTTATCAAGCATATCCAATAAGGAAAAGGGCTAATTAACATGATCATATGCCTATCTAAAAATTGTTTTAAACACTATCCCACAACGGCAGCTTGTGGTTCACTTAATCTGATTGATAACATCTTGGATGATATTTTGTAAATAAATCCTACCATATATACTAAATGGGATTGGACTCCTCAAAGCATGAATCTCTTTTAACCTTAGGAATTAAGGCAATGAATGTTGCATTAAGGCCCTTTACAATTCTCTCATTCTTGTAAAATTCCTAAGACAAAGACCATAACATCCTTTTTAATGATGCTCCAAACCTTCTTGATAAGAGAAAAATTAAACCCATCGGAATGCTTCACTGCTTACAGCTTCTTCAACAACAGATATCACATTTTACATGTGGCTAATTGTATTTGAACTTGATTGAAAAAATTATTAGGTTAGCTTCACAATAAATAAGATTTGATTCCAAAACCACAGTTAGTTGTGACTTGCAAGATTGATCATTGAAGCAGTCATGAATCACAATAGTAATAACTTAACTTATTCCATTAAAATATCTAACATTTAAGATTGATTCTCTTCAACTGCTTATATACGAATCTATATAAACAAGGACTTGCAATTGTTTCTTGACAAACTTTTTTGGCTTCTGTATTGCAGTTTAGTAGCAATTCGGCTCCTAGGTTGTAATCACAGGGCATCCTATTTTAAATTGAAGCTAATTTATGAAATCGAAGAAGAAGAAGATTTGTCGATGCCTACACTGATAAAAGATTTTTTGTGTTCATGATTGTTTAGAGCTGCTTTCCATATTGTGAGATTTGAAGATTGATGCTTTCTCTATGGGAGGCAAATGATAGTTTTTAAAGGGTTTAAACCGTGGTCTAATTTACTGATCAGATAAATCATGATTTATTCTAGATTTCTTTACATTGTTAGATGTCCATAGTCATGCATTAATTCTCTAGGATATATATATTTTTAATTTGCCTCATTTTATGGAATTATGGAAGTTGAAAAACATGCCATCATAAATCATTTTGTGTAGAATCTTAAGTTTCGCTTATCTAGTTAAAGGGACGATAGAACTTATTTTAGGGGCAATTCCTGATGTTTTTGTTGATTTTAATGCTTTAACTATAATGGACATAATGTCTACTGGTAAGGTAAAAGTGGTGATTATTTAGTAGTTTTAGAATACTATCTAATATTGTTCACGTGTATAAATGGTAGTTTAGAGATAAAGGACGACTTACATAGTGCGTTTTGCAGTTGGTATAAAAATAATGACATATGGTATTATGAGACTATATAATGCCATCTTAGGAGGTATTTATAATTGAATTATTTCATTAGGTTGTTGCCAAATTGGGCTTGCCATTTTAGATAATCAATATGCAAACTTGTGAATCATTTTTTATTTTTATTTTAATTGCCTCGTATGTTTAATGCTAGAAGCTGAAGGAGAAATGTCATGACACTACAAGGAAACAGAGCAACATTTATAAACAAAAAATAATAAATAATTTATTCATCCAAAAAAAAAAAAAAAAATTGAAAAAACATATGGTATTATGAGACTATATAATGCCATCTTAGGAGGTATTTATAATTGAATTATTTCATTAGGTTGTTGCCAAATTAGGCTTGCCATTTTAGATAATCAATATGCAAACTTGTGAATCATTTTTTATTTTTATTTTAATTGCCTCGTATGTTTAATGCTAGAAGCTAAAGGAGAAATGTCATGACACTACAAGGAAACAGAGCAACATTTATAAACAAAAAATAATAAATAATTTATTCACCCAAAAAAAAAAAAACATTCATAAATGAAATTGGGCCATAATGGAATGGGAGAAACACCAATTAGTGTTGCTATCTTCCGCATTGGCTGAAGTATATTGGGGTTATTTGGTATAGCTTATATGAGTTGGCTATAATTTATTTTATTTTGCGAGTCTATGTTTGATATAATTTATGCTTAAAACTTATTAGATAAAAATAGCTTAAATAAAATAATTATCAGGAAGCCGGGGAAGTGCGTTTTTGACTTTTGCTTTTTAATTATCAATTTTTATTTTATAATAAGTTGTATTAAATAAGCCCATTGTCAGTCATTTATATTTCAACTAATGGAATGTTTGGTTAGAGTGTTTTTGAACATATCTTTTTGGATAAAAAAACAATTTTAGTACTTAAAGTATGCGTTACTTGTTATTTTAGTCTCTCAAATTTCAATCTTATCATTTTGGTTTTATCTTTAAAATATTTTGTCCTTAGGTAAAAGATAGTTTTGATCTTTAAAGTATGCATTTCTTACCATTTTAGTACCCCCAAGTTCTAAAATTTATAATTTTGGTTATCAAAGTTGTCAATTTTAGTTAGGATCAAATTGGTTCAAATTGACAATTTTAAGAATCAAAATGACAAAATACAAAATTTGAGGGATTAAAATGACAATAGACACATACTTTTGAGACCAAAACTAGTTTTTATTCATATTTTCGTAAGTATTGGTTTATACTTGATTGAGAACTAATAATATATTTAAAATCAAAGAGGGTGTCTATAGTTTTACTGGAAGATAAATTTATTGTGATTAAGACCCAAGAAATCTCTCTGTACAAACCCAGCATTTTCTATAAAATGTGATTGTGAATCCATCTGGAACCTAGGGTCTTGTAACCCATCTCCACATCATCAAAGGGCATTTACAACCAATCACATATTTGTAGGGACACTTTCAAAAGAGACTCTGCCTAGCATCCATCAAAACAGATGCAGTTTTATGAAAAGCATGTTTTTTTAGAACTTTTCAGTGAAGATGTTGATATTAATTTAACTGCAACGCAGTTTGGAGACGTGGGGAGTAACTGATTCAGAACTTTTCAGTGAAATCAAAACAAATGCAAAATGCAATGATATATTCAAAACTTTTCAGTGAAGTTGTTGTAACTGCAATAAGGAGACGTGGAGAGTGGGAAGTGAGAAAGTGAAATTGAATGTTTTAATTTATCATTTTACCCCTAATTAAAACTGATGTAAGTGTAAAAAGTTAAGGTCATTTTAGGAAAAATTGAGAAAAGTTTCTAAGGAGTGGCTTCATGACACCAAAATTATTGTTTCCTTTTAATAATAGAATAGATATATATTTAAAAAGTGGGGGGAAAAAGTTAAAAGTAGCATCATACAGAAATAATCAAAAGATTTAGGTTAAATTTGACATTCTCAAAAAAATCTAAAAAGTCAAAAAGTCACTATTCTATTTAAGTCACATCATCTTATTTAAGTAACATTACCTCTCTATCACATCACTTTAAACTCAACCCATACCCAACCCATTCAACCCATACCCAACTCATATTTCATAAAAAGTCAAAAAGTGTACTTATTTAGGGCATCCCAAACAACTCCAAATTTTCATTTGCTTCACTTTGTAATTTTTTTTGAAAAAAAATTCAAAAAGTAATTCTCAAACATTTCAATTTATTTTATCTCATATTTTAATTAAAAAAAATTAAAATAAAATAAAATTACTTCCCAAACCAACCCTACGTAGGTAACATGGCAAAACCAAATTCTCTCTGTTAAGATTTTTTTTAAAAAAAAAATAACCTACAAAACTTGTACATTAAGGCCTCGTTTAGAAACATATTATTTTAGTAATTTTTTAACATTTTATAAAAAGATGTACAGAAAAGTAGAAAAAATGATATGATAATTTATAATAATTTTTTGATTTTTTAACTAAAATATATAATTCCAAACGACACCTAAACTCCTAAATCCTAATGCATACATGCAGTTCAAAGGCTAAGGAATTGTGAATGGCAAAAAAGACAAAGCAATGGGTCCTAATATAATCTCTAAACGAGGCGTAAACTACTACATCTTAACACATACATGCAGTTCAAAGGCTAAGGAATTGCGAATGGCCTAAAAGACAAAAGTAATGGGTCCTAATGAAAGTGGCTTAACAATCCAACTACCAGGAAAGTAATTTAGGCCCACAAAGACAGAAGTAATGGGGCATCATAAAGAAACATTAAATGGAAAATGATCGGTAAGTATAAAGTTTATATATTTCATCCGTCTCAAAATAATAACTTTTTTTTATATATTTAGGTAAATTATATTAAGATATCATAAAGTTTATGTTTATTATAGTTTCCTCTTACAGTTTTTAGAAATTACATCCCCCTCCCTGAGGTTTAAAATTTCATTACAAATTGTTCCCTCCAGTAATTTAATTTTTTTTAAATACCAATTTTTCCCTTACTGGGTAAATTACATTGACACCCCTCACATTTTAGAAATTACAATCTCCTCCCCAAGGTTTAAAGTAGCATTACTAATTGTTCCATCGGTTAGTATTAGTTGGAAAAAAAAATTCATTAAAAAAAGAAATAATTGAAAAAAAAATTATTGGTCAAATTTTTAAATTTCTGTTCAAAAACCAACATAAGAAAAAAATTACACTGATACCCCCTGAGTTTTATGTTTATTACACTCAACAGATAAAAATTATATAAAAATGATAATTATTTTTTATTTTTTATTTCTTAACCAAATTATTTTTTAATTTTTAAAAAATATTCTAAAAATCAAACCATACATTATCTAAGAATCTTTTGATAAATCATTTCTTACGTTGGTAACTTATTTAATTATTTGTTAATTTTATGACATTTTTACCATCTGAGACCTGTTTGGTAACCATTTCCTTTTCAGTTTTCAATTTATATTTACAAAATTTAAAACAATGTCATAAAAACTTATTTGATAATTTTTTTGATTTATAAATGGCTGTCTCAGTTTGTAAATTTGAAGAAAAAACATAAATTCAAAAAATGAGTTTACGTTGGTTTTTAAACAGAAATTTAAAATTTTGACTAACAAAAATTTTTTTCAATTAATTTTTTTTTAACTAATTTTTTTTTTCAATGAATTTTTTTTTTTCAACTAATACTAACCAAGAGAGCAATTGGTAATGCTACTTTAAACCTTGGGGAAGGGATTGTAATTTCTAAAATGTGAGGGGTGTCAATGTAATTTACCCATTGAGGGCAAAATTGGTGTTTAAAAAAATTAAATTGCTGGAGGGAGCAATCTGTAATGAAACTTTAAATCTTAGGGAGGGGAATGCATTTTTCAAAATGTGAGAGGAAAAACTGTAATAAACATAAATCTCAAGGGGTGTCAATGTAATTTACCCTATATATTTTTATAAGTTATACAGTTATTTGAAATTTATTAACAAATGACCTTATGACATGTGTCTGTAAAATATGGTATAGTTGTTAATGTTCTATTATTGTAACACTTGTACCTTTTTAAAACTTTTGGGAAGTGTATTTGAATCCTCTATTTTATTTCGGGAATCTTTAGTGTTGTTGTATGTTAGTTTTGGAGGAGTATAATCTAATCCAAACTCGTTGGGTTCGGTTGTTCGCACTTGTTCTTGTCAAAAAGTTGTTTGAAAACTTAGAAATTCTATTTTAGGGTCGACACCAACCTTCCTAAGGGTCAACCCTTACCTATTGGTGAAATTTCTGGAAGTGTTGCTGGAAAATAGGGTAGACACCAGTCTAAGAAGGGTCGACCCTCTTATGTTGCAGAATCTGTGTATGTTAGTTGCTGGAAAATAGGATCGACCCCCTCTTGTCTAAGGGTCGACCCCCTTGCTTGTGCCAAATTACTTTCTCTACCTAAAGGGTCGACCTCCTTGCCTGAAGGGTTGATCCTTGCGTGTTTTTTTTTTTTTTCAGATTTTTGGGTTGGTCTGGGCCCTACTTTTTGGGAGTTTTTACTTGTTACTTTCATTTGACTTTGGGGCTATTATTCTATTATTACCTTGTTACTATAAATAGGCTCCAAACATATTTCATTTCACTTTCCCCCTCTTTTTCCCCTCTCAAACCGTGAGTTCTCTTCTCTCTCTCTAAAACTCTAACTTTTTCACTTAAATTTTTAGATCTACTCACCTAGAGTGATCTTTTCACCTTGGTCCTTTGAGAAAGAGTGTAGATCTTGTCAAGAGCTTTGTATTGATCCAAGTAGTTCGTGGTTTCATCGCCGGTAATTTTTGGGTTGTTTTCCCTTCGCTTCAAGAGGTAGGGATTTCTTTGATTTTTTTCAAGACCTCTTTTATAGATAGACATGTGGTAAGTTTTTATTGCATAAAAAACCATGTTATGGATTTTTCGAAAATCATGATAGAGGATTTAAGATTTGGTAGTGGAGATTGAAATTTTGCGAACTTGGTTGTTATTTGGGTTAAATTGGGGAGTGGCTAACATATTTATGTTAAGAAAGAGGTGAAGTCCTAAATTTTCTTTTTATATAATGCTTAATGGATAAAGAGGGTTGAAATTGTGAAATAATCATGTCATGAGTTAAGAAATTTGATTAATGATTTGGTAATTGATTTGAGATCAAATTGGGTCTTATGATTTAAGCATTAAATTGTGTTGGGTTGATTACATTTAAGGGCAAATTACATATACCTCCCTTGAGGTTTGGGTAAATTACAGATACCCCCCTAAGGTTTCGGAAATTACATCCCGCCCCCTAAGGTTTGTATTTTCATAACAATTTACCCCCTGAGGTTTAAATTTCATAACAAATTACCCCTTAATTTGTTATGCAAATATAGCATTCAAGGGAAAATTTGTAATTTTTCAAACCTCAGGGGGATATTTGTAATTTAGCCAAACCTCGAGGGGGGTATATGTAATTTTTCGTATATTTAAATATAACGAATTGATAATTTGTTGATTGTTAAAAAAGGGATCTAGGATTTGATATTTGTAATTGGAGTTGTTAAGTGTTTGTTGTTGGGTTATTTGGGAAAATGATTTGTTGTGTTTGTGAAAAATAGAGAAAAGCCCTAATTTAATATTATTGATATAATGGATCTATAAGGGAAGAAGTTGAATAATCTTTATATTTTGTTAATATGGGTTGTATAAATGTGTTTATATCAAAAGAAAATAAAAAGAGAAGTAACCACGGTGTCGGTATTATTTTAGACAAATCATAGAAAGTTGAGTTGAGTAATGGTTTTGATACCAATGGAATTGGTTTTGTAAAATAAAGAGAATGGATTTGGAATTGGTTTTGTAAAATGACGAGAATGAATTCTTAGAAAATGGTTGGAGTTTTGTGGATTTGAAAATAAAGAAAAGTGGTCTTTTTGAAAGAAAATGAAATCATCACCCTTTTAAATTGATAATGAACTTGAGGTCGGATTTTGGGAACCTTTACATAATATCATTGTTATTTGATTGAAAATCTTGCGAGAATTGGATTGTTGTTTTAAAAGTATTAAGTACATTCACTTAGAGGTTTTGTCCTTGGTCATCGGTGAAGGTTGGCATTGTTGTGTTGAATAATATTGTGTATGTATTACACTTGTGTTATTATTAGGGATGGCAATTTGAAACCGGCCCGACGGGGACCCGATCCCCCGACCCCGATTTGAACGGGTTTTCCCCGAAAAATACCCCCGACGGGACGGGGATGGTATTCAAAAACCAATCCCCGATTAATTTCGGGCGGGGGACGGTGATAAGTGCCCAATCCCCGGCCCCGGCCCGGCCCCGCCCCATACGTCCCCGAACTGGTCTATATATATATAATATATATTTTTTTATTATTTGTTTCCGTCTCTCATTTCAGCCCTCTCTCATTTCTATTTTTTTGTTTCATTAATGAATGCTCTTCTCTCTCTCTTCTCTTTGCTTCCTTTCTCTCTCTTCCTCTCCATCTGAAACGCTACATCCGACTACGACGACGGTCCGTCTCTGACGACGCCACCTCCGACTCGGACGACGACGACGAGTGCCACCTCTGACGACGACGAGCAGCAGAGAGATGGAAGGACGACGGGTGACGAGCAGATCGAGGCCAGATCAGATTCAGATCTGCCCTTTGAATTCAGACGAGCAGATCGACTCAGATCAGATCTCTACTCTCTCTCTCTCTCTCTCTCTTAGATCAGATCGACTCAAAAAAAAAAAAATAGCATCAGATCTGCCCTGATGTTGATGATGTTGTTTGTGATGTTTATGATGTATATCAATGTATATCAGATCTCTCCCTCTGTTTGTTTGTTGTTGTTGGCAGAGGTACCATTACCTTCTAGCCGGTGTTTGGTAAATTGACATTTTGTTATGGAAAGGTGTATCCTTCATTTGGCATTTCGTTATGGATAGGTGTATCCTTAGCTTACCTTGCTTAAGGCAGGCAGAGCAGAACTTATTTATCATTACTGTCTCAGTGTATCTGTGTATATTATGGGTTATGATGGTTATGGTTTTGGAAGGTCGAGTTGCCTCATTCCTTGAGTAGATAGTTATTGGTTGCTTATTGCTTTCACTTTGTACTGAATGTATATATGTATAGACATGAATGTGTTGGAAACGGATGTAAGTACTGTATTGAGACTGTGAATAGTATGAAGAACATCGAATACTTGTGAAAATGTTTCGAGAAGGTAAATTAGGTGTATGTCCGGAAAGTGGGAGAAAACGTAATGGGCTTTACGAAATTGTTTTCAGGAACTTGTTATTGTTATATGAATTTTGGAAAAGAAATAACATGAAGAAAGAAAAGTAAATTGCTTATGTTGTTGAATGAAATATATGATTTTGAGAAAAGTTCCTATATAAGTATATTTCTGTATAAAACGTCACATTATGTATATGATATGATTTGAAGCATTCATGATCATAGCTATCTGTATGTTGTTATTGTTTAGAATCATATTGGGATCCTTACTAGACTTTATGTTCATCCCACGTTGCTAATCCTTTTTCAAGTGAATGTCGAGATGAGTTTCAAGATCGAGAATCTTCTTAATGTATTGGGCACGGGGCCTTTTATTTGTCGGCAGAATGCCATTGATGTAAAAAGGGTTAAACCCTTTCTTTTACTTTAAAGATGTAAGCATGCGGGTGTAGACGTCCCCGAACGCCCCGGGAGGATGAGTCCCGTTCTGTTCGTTTTTTGGGTTCACTATAGTTTAGGACTCTCAGATAGTCACGGTTTTTAATCTGAACCAAAGAGTCCAAATCTGGCAAATCGTTTTGAGAAAACAGATTTTTGAAAAAAGAAGTGCCAAACATGGACTGCTTTGCCAGATACAGAGTCGCCACCTAAATATTTTTTATGGGGGAATTTAGGAAACCCTGACTCGATGCCAAAGGCCACATGTCCGTCATCACCAAAGTTGCCTCGGCTCGGGAGCTTGGGTACGATTGGGGAAGGTCAGCTATGAGCACCCCCTCCATTAAATTGTGTTGGGTTGATTACATTTAAGGGCAAATTACATATACCTCCCTTGAGATTTGGCTAAATTACAGATACCCCCCTGAGGTTTCGAAAATTACATCCCGCCCCCTAAGGTTTGTATTTTCATAACAATTTGCCCCCTGAGGTTTAAATTTCATAACAAATTACCCCCTAATTTGTTATGCAAATATAGCATTCAATGGGGAATTTGTAATTTTTCAAACCTCAGGGGGGTATTTGTAATTTAGCCAAACCTCGAGGGGGTATATGTAATTTGCCGTATATTTAAATATAACGAATTGATAATTTGTTTATTGTTAAAAAGGGGATCTAGAATTTGATATTTGTAATTAGAGTTGTTAAGTGTTTGTTGTTGGGTTATTTGGGGAAATGATTTGTTGTGTTTGTGAAAAATAGAGAAAAGCCCTAATTTAATATTATTGATACAATGGATCTAAAAGGGAAGAAGTTGAATAATCTTTATATTTTGTTAATATGGGTTGTATAATTGTGTTTATATCAAAAGAAAATAAAAAGAGAAGTAACCACGGTGTTGGTATTATTTTAGACAAATCATAGGAAGTTGAGTTGAGTAATGGTTTTGATACCAATGGAATTGGTTTTGTAAAATAAAGAGAATGGATTTGGAATTGGTTTTGTAAAATGACGAGAATGAATTCTTAGAAAATGGTTGGAGTTTCGTGGATTTGAAAATAAAGAAAAGTGGTCTTTTTGAAAGAAAATGAAATCATCACCCTTTTAAATTGATAATGAACTTGAGGTCGGATTTTGGGAACCTTTACATAATATCATTGTTATTTGATTGAAAATCTTGTGAGAATTGGATTGTTGTTTTAAAAGTATTTAGTATATTCACTTAGAGGTTTTGTCCTTGGTCATCGGTGAAGGTTGGCACTGTTGTGTTGAATAATATTGTGTATGTATTACACTTGTGTTATTATGCATTATAGTGTGTTTAGATGGTTGGAGATGTGCTTGCGCTTCGAATGAAAGGTACCATTACCTTAAAGCTAGCGCTTGGAGAATTGACCGCGCTTCGAATGAGAGGTACTAGTACCTTCCAGTTAGTGCCTGGAGAACTTGGCAGAGGTACCATTACCTTCTAGCCGGTGTTTGGTAAATTGACATTTTGTTATGGAAAGGTGTATCCTTGACTTGGCATTTCGTTATGGATAGGTGTATCCTTAGCTTACCTTGCTTAAGGCAGGTAGAGCAGAACTTATTTATCATTACTGTCTCAGTGTATCTGTGTATATTATGGGTTATGATGGTTATGGTTTTGGAAGGTCGAGTTGCCTCATTCCTTGAGTAGATAGTTATTGGTTGCTTATTGCTTTCACTTTGTACTGAATGTATATATGTATAGACATGAATGTGTTGGAAACGGATGTAAGTACTGTATTGAGACTGTGAATAGTATGAAGAACATCGAATATATGGCATGGAATTTTCAAACAAATGTATGCATGGCCACACCCCCTATCATGCAATGGACTCGAGGGAGCATGGCCCTTGACCCTCGGGCCACCAATTGCGCATTTCGATGCATGATGGCCGAAGAGTCAAGTATGCATTTCAATGTCAAGTGCAATATACATAAAACATACAAGGGACCCAACCTCAATCATGGTTGATCAAGAGGCGAGGCAATGCACAACGATGCACATGCGATCTAAGCATGCAAGCAAACATATAAACATGCAATGCAACTATATGGCACACACAATGCTAACAACATAACATGCACAACGCATTGAAACATGGCATACACAATGCAGGATGGACTTACACTAACATGAATGGATCTCAACCACACTCACATCAGTAGCCATTGGGTGAATATGAGACTCTCGAAATGTGTGCATGCATGCACGCAAACCGAGGACCGAACCTAAGGCATAACATGTAACTCTGCAAGACATGGCAAGGGATGCAAGATGGCATGCAAACTCACAAATTTCAGCATTGAAATATGATGCTAAACAGCCCCAAAATATGGAAAAATGGCACCCGATGCATGAGATGAAACCCGAAACTCGAAACTAGGCACATGGAATGACTTATAGCTATACAAAGCATGCATTATTTGATCATGAAGCATGAAGACAGAGCCAAGGCAGTCCCAAAACATGGACACTTCCAGTTCAAAGCATGGCCAAAAGATGCTAGCATGGTGGACAAAATAGCATGCAATCTTGACATGCAATCATGGTTTACATGGCAAGTATATGAAGCAAATGTAATCTCACCAAACCAGCAAAAATCAGTGAATAAATCATGTGAAAATAGGTCCAAATAACTACTGATATGCAACCACGGTATGCAAAAATAATGAGTTACTTTGGAGGACCATGCAAGGAGTTATTAAGCACATGCAAGGTAGACATTTATCATGGCATAAAAAACTATGAAAATCAAATATGGTAGTCCTAAAACTCACCAAATTGACCCTGGAAAGTGACTTCGAAGCATGCAAGGTAGGGTCTCTTTGGAAGGCCAAAAAGGCCACCAAACAAGAGAAGGAGAGAGGGGGTCACCCCCCTCTAATCTTGGCTCTCAAAATAGTATTCCAGCCACTGAAAATCTGCTGGATTTCAGTGGCTAGAAGGCCAAACAAAGCATGCAATTGGGGCTTAGGTGTAAGGCTCAAAACAAGGGACAATCAAGCATACAAGGAAGCATGTAGCCTCAAATAAAATAATTCCCTTAATAAAACATGAAGATGATGTCAAAACAAGCCTTTTTCTAGTTTATAACAAGTCTCAAAAATGAACATAAATAGGGCTAATCTATCATGCAAAAATGGCCCTAAAAGAGATAATAGAGACAAGGGACAGCAGCAGGCCCCAAACAGTGAAGAGCCCTTCAACAAAGTTGAAGAGGGGCTCAAAATGAAGCACTTTACAGTTTACATCCAATCTCGAAAATGAACAAAAGTGAGGCTAAACCAGCATGCAAGAAAAAAGCCTAAAAGAGAGATAAAGAGGCAAGTGGTAGCAGCTGACCTCAAACAGAGGAGAGCCCTTCAACAAAGTTGAAGAAGGGCTCAAAAAAATACATTTCAAAGTTTATGACCAAGTCCAAAACAGCTCACAAATAAGCCTAAAATATCATGCAAAAATAAGCCTAAAAGAGAGTTTAAACACAAAGGGGGAGGAGGAGACCTCAAACAGCAAGAGGTCCTTAATCAAAAATGAAAAGGAGCTCAAAATATGACTATTTAAAGTTCAGGTCGGAGCCCAAAAATGTAAGCAAAAAAGGCTAAGATTGCATGCAAAATAGAGCAAAAAGGGAGAGAAATGAGCCTCACCCTTGTAGTCCAAACTTCTAGCAGCTTTTGGTCCGAGAAATGGTGTTCCTAAGCTCTGAAAAACAGCCTCAAGTTGCTGGAATGGAGTATGGAGGTTATAGACTATGAGTGGTAGTGTAAAGGGGGCAAGAACCTTAGGGTTTGAAGGGTTTGAAAGAGAGAGATAGGGAGAGAGTTGAGGATTTTAGAGAGAGGAAAATTTTTTCTTCAAGTTGTATCTCTCCTCCTCCTCTCCTCTTCTTGTAAGAGAGCTTGATTGATATAGAAATATATCAATCTGCAGCTCCTCGGAACTCCCACGTCCAAGCATGGGCTGGGGTATGGCCTGGAATGACAGCTGCCAGCTGTCTACAGAGATATCTGTTGAAAACCACACTTGGCCGGCCGCCCATAAAAGTGGTTGACCGGCAGTCAAACTGGCCGGCCGGCCATCACATTTGGCCGATTGAAAATCAAGGTGGCCGGTGGGCAGGAGGCTTGGTCGACAGGCCATCCCCTTCCCTCAGGAACACATCCACAAGCTCTTGGTCCAAAACCAGACACAAAACAGTCGACCCAAGAGATCCTAGGGCAAGGCGCGTAGCCGAGGCCTCCGGGAACTCAAGACGAACACAAACAATGATGATCACTGAGTGTTCAAACGGTGACGTCCAAGTCTTGAGGACGGTTAAAAATGGGGTGTCTACAGCGGGCCATTTATTTAAATCACCAAAATGAGACAAATCCCACTTGATTAAAAAACACTCTCAAATTCGGATGATGGACAAAATGAATACAACTCCATGTAAAATTATAGATGCCGTCAATAGCCATTCCCGGACAAGTCTAAGGAGTGTAAATTTGTCAAATTAATGCCGCCGTCAATGGTTGTTCTCCAACAACCTAACCTTCTTTTTCAGGATTCTAAAAAAATCATCATTTATTACTTACACATAGAAAACGTAAGTTTCTAACAAAATTATAAGAAATAAAAGAAATATTACAAGAGTTCTTACAATTTTCAGTAAGATTTAAAAATTTTTATACATCATGTTAACACATGTAACGACACAAAATGTACGTAAAATTAATTGGTTTAGATTAATAATTTTTTTTTTTTTACAAACAAGATTTTATGATACGACATGATAACACAATAAATAATCATCTCAGGTCAATATTGTGATCCTCTCTATTACATATTTGTAATAGAGATGTTTTATTATGTCATCTAATGATGAGTATAATGATCTTTTTTAAATTAAATTAATTATAAATTTGCGCACAGTAGTGACACCATGGCCGCCACAAAAAAACTAAAAAAAAAAAAAAAAAAAAAAAATCTAAAAAGTCAAAATGTCATATCATATGTATCAATCAATCACTTTTTCTCTTACAATTATATCTATTCAACTAAAAACTTTATTCCATATTAAATTATTCCACTTCATAAAAAAGTCAAAAAGTCAAAAATTACTAAAAAAGAGAAATTGCCAAACCAACACTTGGGCATTATTTGTTACAGTTTCTAAGAGGTAATTATAACTTATTTTGATTTGAAAGTCTGTATTAGATTGTTTGGTGTTTTTTTTACTTATAACTTATTAGACAAAAATAGTTTAAATAAATTATATAAAAAAAAAGTTGATTATTTAGAAGTTGAGAAAGTGGTGCTTTAGTTTCTACTATCTGATTATCATCTTTTAAGTTAAAAAAAGTTCTACCAAATAGGACGTGAGTATAGCAAGAAATGACAAAATCATTTTGAGGACTTGGGCAAAATCTTGTATGAAGGCATTTAGTGTTGCTTATTCATTTAATTTTTTGTGAAAATTGTATTTTAGTTCAACAACAAATTAATGTTACTTTCAATGCTGGTGTAAAACACTTATGTATATTCAAGTATTTTTCATGTGTTCAAATTTGTCAAAAAAATAAAAAAGTAAAACAAGTTTCCAAAAGAAAAGACAATTTTTTTTTTTAATATCTATTTTGTGGACAGCGGTATGGAAAACATGGAGGAGCGAAGATGGTCGTAGTGAGAAGGAAAATGCTAGCCAAAAGGACAACTTTGTCCATTTTGTAATTAAGTTCCTTGTATAAAGACTATAAATAAAATTTTATTTTTATTGTATTTAATCATAAATGAAATAAAATTTCATTTACCGCCTCAATTATAATATTTGATAATTTTTAAAATTAAATAAGAAATTAAACATGTCTATTAAATTGTTCTAACCTACTTTCAATTGATGAAATAGTAAATTGTTCTAACCTATTAAACATGTAAGAAATAATAAATTTTAAAAGAAATTTCAACATCAAATTGTTTCTCTAAGTTAGACATTCTCCCCCACAAATACAAATTTGATTTTTAATTTTCTGCAATCACAATAAGATATAATTTTTTTTTAGTTTTTTTTTTTTTAAAAAAAAGAGATATTTTAATTTTATCAATTAAGTTGTCTAAATTGACTAAGGTCTATGATTCTCATTTGAAAAATCATAAGTTTGAACCTCAAGAGGTGGACCAACATTGAGGTCACCCAAAGGGTTAGGCTCCATAATTATATGATATATGCTAGATAGAGAGAGTACATGTACTTAAGGCGAAAAAGAGAAGGCATTTTATAAAAGAATTATATATAAAAAAAATCACAAAATATCAATTCTTTTAGTCATTATTTATTCATTTTTATAAGTATATAGTTATTTGAAATTTATTAACAAATGACCTTATGACATATGTTTGTAAAATATTGTATAGGTATTAGTGTTCTATTATCAACTCATAAGAGACATCAAAAGCAAAAATTAAAGTTGTCTTGAGAACTAGTTATTTTAATTAATTTTTTAGTTTCATATGAAAAACATATAGAAAAGAAGAGAGAAGAATTGATTTTTTGGTTATTTTAACTAATTCCCAAACTTACCTATGTTTCGGAAAGATTATGTATTTGTGTGCCTAAATAAAAAAAAAGAACTCAAAATGTCATATAATATATATCAATCAATCACTTTTCTCTCACAATTATTTATTCAACTAAAAAATGATTCCACATTAAATTATTCACTTCATAAAAAAAGTCAAAAAGTTAAAAAACTACTAAAAAAGCGAAATTGCCAAACCAACACTTTAGGCACTGTTTGTTACAGTTTCTTAGAGATGATTATAACTTATTTTAATTTGGGAGTCTGTACCAGACTGTTTAATGCAGCTTTTGCTTATAATTTATTAGATAAAAATAGATTAAATAAGTTTTTAAAAAAAAAAGAATCTGGTTATTTAGAAGTTGGAAAAGTATAGTACTTTTAACTTTTGCTTTCTGATTATCAGTTTCTAACTTAAAAAAGAGTTCTACAAACACAGGACCTGAGTATAGCAAGAAATGGCAAAATCATTTTGAGGGTTTAGGTAAAATCTTATATGAAGGCATTTAGTGTTGCTAATTCATTTAATTTTTTATGAAAATTATATTTCAATTGAACAGCAGGAACTTTAATCTTATTTTCAGGCTTGGGTAAAACACTTATGTATATTCAAGTATTTTTCATGTGTTCAAATTTGCCAAAAAAATAAAAACAAGATTTCAAAAGATAAGAGATTTTTTTTTTTTTTGTATTTTTTTTTCATTTATTTTTTTTCCCATTTTGTGTATAGCAGTATGGAAAACATGGAGGAAGGGATGATGGTTATAGTGGGAAGGGAAATGCCAGCCAAAAAGACAACTTTGTCAATTTTGTAATTAAGTTCCTTGTATAAAGACTTGAAATAAAATTTTATTTTTATTTGATTTAATTGTAAATGAAATGAAATTTTATTTACTGCCTAAATTATAATAATCAATAATTTTTAAAATTAAACATGTCTATCAAAATTGTTCTAACCTACTTTCAATTGATGAAATAGCACACCTACTACATGTAAGAAATAATAAAATTTAAAAGAATTATCAACATCAAATTGTTTTTCTGAGTTAGACATCCTCCTTCACAAATAAAAATTTGGTTTTAATTTTCTGAAATCGCAATAAGATATAATTTATTTATTATTTAATATTTTTGTAAAAAGAAGAGATATTTTAATTTTATCAATCGAGTTGTCTAAATCCTAAAAAAATTAGTTTTTGCGACATTTACAAACTGTTGCAAATAATAAAAATACAGTTGCAAAAGATCTTTTGCGATGGCCCATGCGACGGCAAATGGGGGTCGCGAATGTGGGGGTGGCAAATACTTTTTGGGACGACAAAGGAACGGTCGCAAATTATTTGTGGTCATCTAAACTACTTATGCAACTACTATTTTGCCGTAGCAAAAAATAAAGAAAAATGCTAACATGTTTTTTGGTGACTATCTTGTTACCATTGCAAAAATAAAAATAAAAAATACAAATACAAATAAAAAATAAATAAAAATAAAAACAAAAATTCATAGAAGTGTAACATTAAACACTCTGGGAATAGCAATGACAAGAATTTAGACAGTATAGCATTATAGTTTAATTAGGCATTGCATTTGAGTCTCAAAATTGGAGCCATATATGAAAGTTATTGTTACGCCTTGAAAATAACCATCCAAATCTTGTTCTCCTCGACATTTCCACCACACAACACACATACAAGATGGAAACATGTATGATACATTTTTTACATTTCTATCCCTCTGTACTATTCTTCAACATTTACAATATTATTCCATTACATCCCAAATAAAGCAAAACAGTTCGAAAGGAAAGAAATGTCTACAACAATTACGTCCCAACTGAACTTCTTACAAAAGTACATCTTCAAAATATAACAACATATAATAACAACCCTTGTTAACCAAGTTCAACAAAATATGACAAAACATGCCATTAAGCTCCCAAAAAGGTTCATTCTTATCAAAACAGTCACTTGGTTAGCACTTCATCTTCATATCCTGAAAATTGTTAGCTTTGGGGTGAGCATAAGCTCTGTAGGTGATGAATTTAACAAGTTATATATAGCCAATTGAAAGGCTCATGATCATGCAATGCAACAGTTGAAAACATGGAAATGAAGAAAGGTACAGTGTTTATGTAGGTAAAAGAAAAGATGCGATGTAAGAACTTTGTTCTATCTTCCATATTCACTTCGAGTGGTAAACGTACTATGACATCCCAAGTAAGAGTCGAAAGTCAAAACATAAATATGTAATTATAGTTTTGTACACTGAAAATAGTTCTACATTTCTCGGCTCTATAAACGGCGAGGCAATGGGCACTCAAAAACTTTTCCCACTTCCACATTTGCCGACTCCATAAACGGTGGGGACGTGGATACCAAAAACCATGTTTTTCCACATTTGCCAGCTCCAGAAACGGCGGGCTCATGGACATCCAAGGACATCCAAAAACATTTTCCTACATTTGTCCGGCGATATACCCAGATAGGGCAATTAGGTACCTTGACTCCCCGTGCGGGTACCAATTACAATACACAACTCAACTCAACCCGACTCGCTACTTGGACTTATAGACAATTTGCCCCCTTACAACCTTTTAACCTTCATTTCATGATGATGTCAAGAGAGAATGTAAGATGCATATGATGCATGAATTTGGAAAACCTTTGATATTCCCTAAATAATCCCAAATCATAACGATTCAACATTTCTCACATCAATAATAAAGAATGCCTCATAAGCAATGTTCATTATCATCAAGGGTTATATAGGGAAAAAGAGCTTCAAAACTTGTATTCCACCCTTGCTGTTAAATAAATACATTCAATTTTATGTTTTTGAAACCAATGCAGCAAAACCCCTCTTTATTGAATAGGTCTCAAGGTTAGGGTATTGGGAAAATTGGGGTTTTCTCTCTAATGTACAAGTTGGAGATCAACTCTCATCAGCACTTCTATAATCTTCAATAATAAACATGATTTCATCCATAATCATAGAATATCGCCACTTTTTTCCAAAATCACTTACTAGCAACACAATTTATACATAGACGTATATACATATATATATATATATATGTATATATATAACATGGATAGCTAATGAAATTATCACATAAGTGGTTCAAATTGAAGATATAGTGAGTTAAAGACACTGCTACCTCGAAATTGGAAGCTAGGCTTGAGAATCACACTTGAAATGTTGATGAACTCGCGAAACAATCGATAGAAATGTTGATCTAAGCCTTCTTTCAACCTTTCTTGAAAGATTTTGGGTGGATCTTAGGTTGAAATTAGGGAAATCTAGAGCGGATGGGCTAGGGTTTTCGGAAGGTAAGGTTTGACAGAGGGAGATATGAAAAAGTGAAGAGAAAAGGAGTAAGAATCAACTTTTAAAAATATGCTATCCCGACTGACCGCTCGAGCGCAACTTCCTTCGATCGAGAAAACAACACAAATTTAGAAGGGTCGCTGGAGTGAAACTTCCTACACTCGAGTGAAAAACGAGAGGTCCTAGAAGTTTTGCAGAGCTACAGAGAAATTATTAGGAGAAAACATTTTGCGCTCGAGTGACAACTTCTTCGCTCGAGCAATCCGCCTATAGAACTGCCAACTACTAAGAGCTGAAGATCTACGCTCGAGCGACAAAAGCGTCACTCAAGTGGTCTGAAAAACCCAAGTGTTATAGCCTACCCTCTTTAAAGAATTTCGCCCCTGAAATTTCGGTAATCCCTATCAAAAGCAACTCCAATAATTCCCAAGAAGACAATTACCACTCTTGTAATGTCTCTAATCATCATAACATTATTACAATATAATAATTCAAATTATTAATAACTAAAACTCATGAACTTCTCACATTTACAACACATGATGTTCACCAAAAAGTTTATTCACATTATATTGGCCATATTACAAACATCAACATCATAAGTCAATAAAATTACATATTCTAAGAACTTAGGGTATCTCTCTCGAACTTCAACTTCTCTTTCCCAAGTGGCTTCTTTTACTCTGTGATAGTGCCATAATACATTGACTAAGGGAATAGTTTTGCCCCTTAATACCTTGACTAGGATCTTCAACTTCTCTAAACTACTTATGGTGACTCTGTGATGGTGTCATAATACCTTCACTACAAGAAAAGTGGGCTTAAAAGACGAAACTTTTTGCAATGACACAACTTGTCATTGCAAAAAATGTGACTTTTTGAGACGGCACAACTTGCCGTCGCAAAAAAATGTGACTTTTTGTGACGGCACAACTTGCTATCGCAAAAAATAGAGTATTTGCGACGGCAAAAATTGTTGTCGCAAAAAAAATAGAGTATTTGCGATAGTAGAGATTGCTGTCGCAAAAAAATAGAGTTTTTACGACGGCACCAGTTGCAGTCACAAAAAAAAAGAGTTTTTTGTGACTGTAATAGGTACCGTTGTAAAAAACAAAAAAGTAAAAAAAAAATATATATATATATATTGTGGCTTTGAGATGGCTTCATATATATATAGTCACAAAATGGTTTAAATAAATGTAACGGTATTTTTCTGTTACAAAAAAAAAAAATTAAAAAAAACGACGCTGTCTTACTCTTTTGATATAACATTTCTCTTTTTACCCATTTTTTCATCCTCGTGTCTCTCTGTCTCTCTTCTCTTTCTCTCTTTCACTCATCACTCTTCTCTGTCTGTCTGTCTGTCTGTCTCTCTTTGTGTCTCTGTCTCTTTTCTTTTTCTCTTTCTCACTTATCACTCTTCTCTGTCTGTCTGTCTGTCTCTCTTTCTCTCTGTGTCTCTCGCCCATCTCTTTTCTCTCTCTCTTTTCTTTATCTCTCTCGCTCATGTCTCTCTGTCTCTCTCGTTTATTTCTTTTCGCTCTATTTTTTTTTCTCTCTCTCTTTGTCTATCTCTCGCTCATCTTTTGTTTTTCTCTTTTTTTTCCCTCTTTCTCTCTCTCTCTCTGTGAGTGTGTCTATCTCGTTCATCTCTCTTCTCTCTTTGTCTTTTTTTTTTCTCTGTCTCTCTCTCGTTAATCTCTTTTTGCTTTTTTTCTCTTACTTTTTGTTTATCTATTGCTCATCTCTTGTTTCTCTCTGTCTCTCTCTCTTTATGTCTCTGTCTCTATCTCTTTCTCTCTCTGTCTCTCTCTCTCTCTCACTCATCACTATTCTCTATCTCTGTCTGCCTGTCTGTTTGTCTGTCTGTCTGTCTCTCTCCCTCTCTCTTCCATTATGCTCGCTTTGCTCTCTCTCTCCCTCACCTCTTCTCTATTTAGTGAGCTCACTCTCGATTTATTGATCCACTACAAGAAAATGCGCTTTTAGCGACCACTTTGTTTCTTTCTCATTTATCTCTCTCTCTCTTTCTTCTCTATCTGTCTCTCACTCATCTCTTTCTCTCACCATCCATCTCCTCTACCACATTTACCATTACTACAAATGCCATTCCACCACTACCACTAATACCATTGTTGCCACTCCACCTCTACGACTACCATTACTACTTCCATTGCCACCACTCCATTACCACCACTACCACTATTGCCACTACTACTACCATTACCTCTCCTCCACCACCACCACTCCATCTCCTCTACCACTACCACAACTTCACCACTAATCTCCTTTGCCATCACCACTACCACCACCTCTTGTCCACCACCTTCACCACTATTGCCACTCCCTCTATTCTACCACAAAAAATTAGTTCTTGATTTTTAGTAACAAAAAAAAATGGGCCGCAAAATTTTTTTTTTCATTGACAAAAAAAAAATTAACTTCATGTTAACGGAAAATATTTTTCCATTAAAATATTACCCCTACTTCTACCAAGTAAATAAATAAAATTTCATTAAAATAAAAATGAAACAAATAAATTTTCAACTTTAGTAACTAAAAAAAAATAAAAAATAAGAAAAAATTCATTAACTACAAAAAAAAATTTATTTTAATAAAAAATATTTTTTTTTGGCAACGACAACTCCCGTCGTAAAAAAAATAAAAATAAAATTAAACGGCATCGTTTTATTAGTTAAATATTTATTTGTGACAGAAAAAATAAAAATAAATAAATAAAAATAAAAGAATTTGAGGCTTAGCCCTTTTTGTCCCATTCCCGCTCGGTTTTCCCTCCTCAACCAAATATCCCCAATCTCAAAAACCAAAAACCAAAAATCCCTAATCTCTTCTGATGGCGCGCTCTCTCTCACTCTCTCGTTTTTCATCTGGATCGATCGGATCAACCTCGTAAGAGATCGACTCTCTCTCATCACAAGATCGATCGATCGACCGACTTCACTCTCTCATATCGCCAATCGAGCTTCTCGGCGAAGAGACCGATTGACCTTCGAAAACACCAATTTGCTCTGCAACTCATAGGTAAGCCTCTCTGTCTCCGACTCTCTCTCTCTCTCTCTCTCTCTCTCTCCTCGGCCTTCTCCTCTTCTATGTCTGACTCTATTTTTTTTTTGTTCATCTCTGTGTAAATTCATCAAATTCGTGATCTAGGCTACTGTGTAAATTCATCAAATGAATCAATGGCTACTGTGTAAATTCTTGATCTAGAAGAAAGGGAGGTTCTGAAGTGTTGTTAGGTCTGTAAAAACATGAATCTTGAGATTTTCATGCATAAGTACATTGGATTGATTGGATATTGGTCAGTATAATTATGAATTTTTTTTTTTACTATGCTTATACTAGGTTGATTGTTTGTTTTATTTTTGTCAGTATAAACATGAATATTGAGATTGTTTTTCCACTATCCAATCAATCCCTACCGACATGCCTCACCTCTCTCGAGTGCCCGGCATTCTTTCCACTGGTATTTATCTATTTTTTTACTGTTTGGTTTGTTGGAAACACTGGGAAATTATAAAATAGGTGAGTTTGGAAAACATGAAGATCAGTGACATTTAATATTTTTGTTTTCATATTGCAGCCTATTCATTTTGCACTCATTTGTTGGTGTTTTTAAGCAGGTGAACAGAATGATGCTACTTCCTCTCCTGCTCAAGGAGAAAGGAAAGGGGATAATGTTAGTAGGTCAAGTAGTTCAAGCAGTTCTAGCAGCGACTCTAGTTCTTCTTCAAGTGGTATGATATTTTTAGAAGTTTTTCCACTGTAAACTGCCATTGAAGCAAATACATTTATTGATTTAATGTGATACTCTTCTTGCAGATTCTGATAGCGATAGTACCTCTACTTCTGGATCAAATGCAGGGCATTCACCTAGAACTTGAGTGGATTCAATTAAGGTAGAAGGCATTGTTTTGAATTCTTTTCTGATATGATTTGTGCTGATATTGACTTTCAATGTCTCAAATGTGTGGATTCTACACCATATGTTATGGTTGCACCAGTATGGATGGCAGGATGATCTGTAAATATCATGTAGCACAAAGATTATTGGTTTGTAGATAGTTTAGTAGAACTTTGGGTTGTAATGGTATGTGTAACATGATGCACTGTTGTTTTTGTCATGGCCAAGATTTGAATCATACCACTTAGTCTGACTTTTTTTGAAGTGAGTGGTATAAAGAGGTAGCAAATGTTAGAAGCCAGTAAATTTTTATTCAATTAACAGTTTCTCAAGTTGAGAATAGAAATTTGGTGTTTATGCCCCCTGCATGCGCCGGTGGGGTGTGGGGCATGGTATTCTTAAGTGTGGATCTAAGAGTCTGAAATTGTGTCAAAATTTTATTTTTAATCGTCGCTTGATTTGTGTTTTAACAAAAGTTGATTACTACGTAGGTTTATGCAAAGAACATCACTTCCGGTAGAAAACATTATGTTTTTTTAGAGAAATGGATGTTTGAGCTTAGTTCAGTGTAATGTTGTAAAAAATAATTGTAGGAAGGCATTCCATAGTTTATGTAGGGTTATCTAAGGATAAGGAGTCTTTCCATGCTGGACATGTTACATGTTTTTATTTATCTGTTGAGTTTTCCATGCTGGACATGTTACATGTTTTTATTTATCTGTTGAACTAGTAAGATTTCTTCTTGGTCAAGGACTTGGGAGTTTCTTTGCAATAGGCAGAATTTTTTTTAAAAAAAAATTTAAATTCCTATTTTTTCTGTGCATGGAAATCCGCTTGTCAGTCTATGAGATTCAACTTTATGTAATTTGTTGATAGTAATTGTCGTGCAAATTTATCAACATTTGTTCAGGCATAGAGAGAATAGGTGGACAAACAAAAATCAGATGTGGATGCAATGCTGTTGTGTTTAACCTTGAGGATAATCATAGTTTAGCCCCTAAAACCTTGTTTTACTCCACCAATTAGGTGTCATATTTCGTGGGTTAAGTCCCCTCGTTCTGTTCCTACTACTCGTTGTGGCTACCATCCTTATATTTGTAAGTTTTTATTCCCTTTGCAGTTCACAAGGTCATTCCATCAACTTAGTAGAGGACTTCTGTCCTTGTTCAGCTTAGTTCTTCTGATTACAGCTAGGAGAGTTAGTTCTTTGTTTAATATATGAACTAACATTGTGGTGGACTTCCTAAACACTCACCTGATTTGCTTGCCATTGCTTGCTTTCTTCATATATGTAAAGCTTAGAAGTTAGAATTTTATTGGCGAGAGCCCAATTATTGATTCAGATGGGCACCTTTTAAAAATTTTTATTTATTTATTTATTAGTAGATTAAGATGGGGCTATACAAGGAAAAAGCAAACCATTTAAAATAATTTAAGGGATTATTTGAAAGCTAAATGTCATTTTTCTCCCACTTTTCCCTCCAGTATTCTTATGAGCTTCTGCTGCAATATTTACACAAGACACAATCCATTACAATGCTTGGGGTTATTAATGAGCATATTAACTTTAAAGGTACAACTCCCTGCTCGTTAATTGCATGTTTTCCATCATGATAATATTTTTTTCTACTGTATCTTGGTGTTTTAGTTAATTTTTTTCTTTTTCATTGAGCTAACAATACCTCTTTGCGGTTTCTCCTGGACAACCAAGCTCAATTTCTGATGATGAAGGTGTTACACTTGTTGGGAGTGGCCAGGATGCAGCTAATCTGATAAATCAGAAAGAAATAGACTGGGGGGTAAGTTACTCTTATTTATGTAGTGTTTCTTAACTGAAGATTCAAAAGAATTATAGTTTATTTATTATTTGCGTAGCTGTATACAAAAGGTATTAATTCTGGCATCTGCTGATAGTATTTTTTTTTTGGATGTAGCTGCTGGTCAGTGGTTTTTCTAAATGTATACAATTGTTGTTATATATATATATATATATGTATAGAAGAAATGACAAAGGCATAGAAATGAGATGTATAGAGATGACAAAGGCATAGAAATGAGAACATAGTTTGTGTTAAGGGAGAAAGATGGACACAGAGATGACTAGTTTGTATCAATCAATTCATCTTCTAGAACATCATGAATAATTGCAATCAAGAAACTTTTTTGTTCAATATTCTCATCCTCATACATTAGTTTATAAAATATTATAAATTATAATGCATCATATTTTTGGAACTTGCCTTTTCATTTCTTGGTTCAGTTATAGGGCACAATTGTTAAAATTTGATTTAACTTTAAAACAGTTGCATTTAGTTCAAGATGATAAAATACTAAAAAAAATTTACTGTAGGCAAATAGTTTCTTAAGAAACTTGAATTCAAGGTGTTAACGTCCCAAAATCACCAAACGGCGTCGGATTGGCATGAAACTTGGCACACACGACTGCTTAGGCACGAGAGACTTGTGGGAGAAGACGGGACTCCAATCGGGTTCCCGGTTTGGGAGTTAGCCGGATTTCACTCTAGGCAAACTAGTTCCTTAAGAAACTTCAATTCGAGGTGTTGACGCCCAAAATCACCAAACGGGATTAGATTAGCACGGAACTTGGTACACACGACCGCTTAGGTATGAGAGACTTATGGGAGAAGACGAGACTCCAATCGGGTTCTTGGTTTGGGAGTTAGTGTCGGATTTCGGTTTAGGCAAACTAGTTCATTAAGAAATTTGAATTCGAAGTGTTGACGCCCCAAACTTTCCAAATAGCATCGGATTAGCACGAAACTTAGCACACACGACCGCTTAGGCACGAGAGACTTGTGGGAGAAGACGAGACTCCAATCGGGTTCTCGGTTTTGGAGTGCCGGATTTCACTTTAGGCAAACTCTTTGCTTAAGAAACTTGAATTCGAGGTGTTGATGCCCCAAAATCGCCAAACGGCGTCTGTTTGGCATGAAACTTGACACACACGACCGCCTAGGCACGAGAGACTTGTGGGAGAAGACGTGACTCCAATCGGGTTCTTGGTTTGGGAGTTAGAGTCGAATTTCACTCTAGGCAAACTAGTTCCTTAAAAAACTTGAATTCGAGGTGTTGACGCTCCAAAATCACCAAACGGGGTCAGATTAACACGAAACTTGGCACACACGACCACCTAGGCACGAGAGACTTGTGGGAGAAGATGGGACTCCAATCGGGTTCTCGATTTGGGAGTTAGAGTCGGATTTCGGTCTAGGCAAACTAATTCCTTAAGAAATTTGAATTCGAAGTGTTGACATCCCAAAATCGCCAAACGGTGTCGGTTTGGCATGAAACTTGGCACACACGACCGCTTAGGCACGAGAGACTTGTGGGAGAAGATAGGACTCCAATTGGGTTTCCGGTTTAGGAGTTAGAACCAGATTTCACTCTAGGTAAACTAGTTCCTTAAAAAACTTGAATTCGAGGTGTTGACGCTCCAAAATTGCCAAACGGGGTCGGATTGGCACGAAACTTGGCGCACACGACCGCCTAGGCACGAGAGACTTGTGGGAGAAGACGAGGCTCGAACCAGATTCTCGGTTTGAGAGTTAAAGCCGGATTTCTGTCTAGCCAAAATTATTTATCTAATTATCTTTGTAATTATATAGTAGTTAATTTTTTTATGTTTTTTTTAATGAAAATATTAACACATAATTATATTGTCATTAATTATTTTTATTTTTTGTTTTCAGATATTTTCCCAGTAGCAGTTTGCTTCTTGTGGAATGCAGGCGTGTGAAGATTGCGATTAACTTTTGTTTTTGTTACCCACGGAAGAATCATGACGAAAACTTTTGTTTTTGATTTATGTTATTTTGAATTGTGAACAACATTATGTATTTAAACATTGTATATGTATTATGCGACACTATGTAGTGGGATAGTTTTGTTGATGTATTGTTATGAATGGAAGAATATTTTTATTATGGATGAATTGTTATTTTTATACTGAAATTTTTATATTATTATGTAATTATTGGTTTATTTTTCAGTTATTTTTCATTTAATACAGGTAATTTTCATATTTTTAATAATTTTATTGTAGTTTATTTATTTATTTTTTATTTTTTTGAGACGGCACTACACCGTCTCAAAAAACGTTAGAACCAGATTGTTTTTGTGACATAAGAAATGTCGTCGCAAAAGATATTGGCAACTGTTGAAAAAAAAAACCTTTCGCAACGGTATTATTTGCCGTCGCAAATAACCTTTTAGAGACGGCGTTGTGCTGTCTCAAATAAACTTTTAGTGACGGCAGGTTACCCATCGCAATAAATCACTTTCGTGACGGTATTTTTACCGTCGCAAATGATACTTTTAGCGACGGCAACACAGTGCCGTCTAAAAAAATCTCAGATTTTTACATATTAATAGCGACGGCAGAATTCCGTCGCAAAAAGGCAACTTTGCCATCACGAAAAAAAGGCGACGGCATCGTATTGTCGCTAAAACCTTTTAGCAACGCCATTTGTTGCGACCTATCACTTGCTAACGCTAAAAGTCATCTGTCGTCACAAAAAAGCTTTTGAGACGGCATTTTGAGTATTTGTGACGGTATTTTACCGTCGCAAAAAGTCAAATTTTTTGTAGTGCTTGACTCAGTTATTATCTAGCAGAATTGTTGTTATAGGCAAACTCAACTAATGGTAGATGTTTCTCCCATGACCCTTTGAAGTCTAGTACATAGGCCCTCAACATGTTTGCTAAGATTTGAATTGTATGCTCAGACTGACTGTCAGTTTGAGGATGGTAAGCAATGCTAAAGTTCAATTGAGTTCCCATAACGGTTTGCAAACTTTGCCATAACCGTGCGGTGAAGCGAGGATCTCTATTTGAGAAAATACTCCTCGGAACCCCATGAAGCCGAACAATCTCCCTAACATACAATTCTGCTAGATAATCAACTGAGTCACCCATGCACATTGCTAGAAAATGTGCCAACTTTGTCAGTCGATCCACTACGACCCAAACAATGTCATTACCTTTATGAGTTCTTGGGAGACTCACAACAAAGTTCATCGTAATGTGCTCTCATTTCTTGCAACAACCTAGCTAGTCTTTGATGTTCTGCCTTGACTTGCTGACAAGTTAGACATTTTGACACAAATTGAGCCACATCTTTCTTTATGCCTCTCCACCAAAATTAACTGCTCAAGTCACAATACATTTTTGTACCTCCAGGATGAACAATAAAGTGGGAGTGATGGAAGTCTCGTAATACATCATCTCTACAAGATTGTGGAACAAATAGACGATCTACACATCGAATACTTGAGTCAGAATGCACCCTTAATACCCTTTCCTCTTTTCCTTGCAAGATTTTCTTTCTAATAGCCTCGACTTTTGGATCATTTTGTTGTGCTTCCAAGACTCGGGTAATTAATGTTGGCTGAGCTAAGATTGAAAGCAAGGTAGCTTGACTAGGTGGTTTGCCAAGCCGTACATCAAACTCGTTTAGGTCACCTAACATCTTCCACTTCCTTATGGCAAGGCTAGCAACCGCACCAACCGCACTCATATACTTTCTGCACAAGGCATCGGCAACTACGTTTGCCTTTCACGGGTGATAGTGCAATTCAAAATTGTAGTCCTCCATATACTCCATTCACCTTCTTTGACGCAAGTTTAAATATTTTTGAGAAAACAAATACTTGAGGCTCTTATGATCAGAAAATACATCAAATTTCTCTTCATAAAGATAGTGTCTCCAAAGTTTCAAGGCGAAGATGACTGTGGCCAACTCAAGATTGTGAGTGGGGTAATTTTTTTCATGAGTTTTCAGTTGGCGAGAATTGTAAGCTACAACTTTGCCATCTTGCATCAAAATGCATCCCAACCTCTCTCTAGAAGCATCACAATAAACAATATAACCCCTTCCTCTTTTTGGGATAATCAGAATAGGTGTAGTAGTTAATCTAGCTTTTAACTTAAGAAACAATTTCTGACATGTATCATTCCAAACAAACTTCACCCCTTTTCTGGTTAATTTGGTCAAAGGCACTGCTAGAGTGGAAAAATCCTTTACAAAATGCCTGTATTACCCAGCAAGACCTAAGAAGTTATGAATCTCAAAAACATTTCTAGGTCGTTCCCACTTTTTCACTGCTTCAATTTTGGAAGAATCTACTGTAACTCCCTCCTTTGAGACCACGTGACCTAAAAACTTCAATTCTGAGAGCCAAAACTCACATTTCTCGTATTTGGCATACAACCGATGTTCTCTCAGGAGTTGTAAGGCAATGTGAAGGTGCTTCTCGTGCTCTTCTTCAGAACGCGAGTAAATAAGAATGTCATCTACAAAAACTACCACAAACTTGTCAAGGTAGTCTCAGAAGACTTGATTCATTAAGTCCATGAAGGTAGTAAGAGCATTGGTCAAGCCAAATGGCATCACAAGGAATTCACAGTGCCCATATCGGGTACGGAAGGCCGTCTTAGGAATATCCTCCTCCTCCACCCACAATTGATGGTAACTCGATCGTAAATCTATCTTTGAGAAACACCAAGAATCCTTAAGTTGGTCGAAAAGATCATCTATCCGAGGTAAAGGGTATCTGTTCTTGATTGTGACCTTATTGAGCTTACGATAATCGATGCATAACCGTAACGAACTATCTTTCTTCTTGGCAAAGAGGGCCGGTGCTCCCCAAGGAAAAGTGCTAGGGTGTATAAAACCCTTGTCTAACAATTCTTGTAACTGCTCCTTTAAGATAGGCAGCTCCACTGGGGCAAATCTATATAGTGACATAGAGATAGGTGTTGTACTGGGAACTAAATCTATAGAAAATTCTATTTCACGATGAGGTGGTACGTCAGTGAGATCCTTAGGAAAAACATCTGTATATTCACAGACTACCTTAGGAAACATCCCCCTAACCACATTATTATTATTATCATCTACAATGGTTGCAAGAAGGAAACTGAGTTTGCCCTGAGTTTGCGGGTCATACAATGGTGACAACCCTCTGTTAGCACTATCCCCCAGAAAATAAAAACAGTCCCCTTCTGCGGTACACACCTTAACTCTTCCACGGTAGCAATCTATAATAGGACGATAAGAGGACAACCAGTCCATACTAAGAATGACATCAAAGCTTGACATTTCTAACAACACCAAATTAAAAGGGAGTTGACGTTCAGCTACCTTGATTATACACCCACGACACCCATAATCCAAAACGGCTTGACCCCCAAGTGGTGACTAAACCATAAGTGAAGATTCTCATCGTTCTACTTTTAGACCCAACATGGATGCAAATGCAGATGCTATGAATGAATACGATGCCTCGATATCTATCAATACATTGGCCTATGTGTTATAAACGAGATAGGTATCTCTCATCACCGATGGCTCGGATGACTATTCAGGAGTAGTAACAACATAGACTCGTCCTTGGGGTCTTTGAACACCCTGATCACCTCTCGAAGTATTGGCTGGTTGTGTTGACTGTGCTGATGTGGCTCCTTGTACTACCCTCGATACTTGCCCAGACTGAACTGATTGATAGTTTTGCCTCTAACCTTGACTTGCTTGATAACCCCCAAAATTTCGAGACCCCAAAGTACTCTCCACTCCCACTAATTGTGGACAAGATCTCTTCATATGACCTGATTGCCTGCAATGGTAGCACGCAGGCAGTTGGCCCCTCCCTTGGGCTTGACCTTGAGAACGAGCTGGTTATTGATGACTAAGATTCTATTTGCAGTGTGATGCCTTGTGACCTTGCTGGCCACATTTGAAGCAGGTGACATGATAGGGACCTGCACTTCCTAAACTTCTCATAGAAATGAATCCTGATGATTTGGCTTGTTGGGGTGTAGACTGAGAAGATGAAGAGAAAGAATCCCTAGATCTCTTAGAAGATCCTGTATCACCCTTAGATTTGGTGTACCTCGGCCTCTTGTGCTTTTGTTTCGCTTCTTCGGCCTATAACATAATCTCTACATAGGCTGCAGCCTCTACCAATCGATCATGCTTCCGGTACACATTACCGATCACCTTTATCAGAATTTTGGGCCTCAATCTCTTCTCGAATTCTATACACCAACATTCGTCGTTCGCTACAAGCTTAGGCGCAAAACTGGCTAAGCTAGTGAATGTGGCCTTAAATTTTGCCACTGCTGTGTCTAATTTTCTTAAGTCTTCGAATTGCTTCCTCAACCTCTTCCTTACTGTGGGACGCATCGACTTCTCCTGGAAAGCGTGAGTGAATGCCTCCCAGGTATGCTCCACTCCATGCTTGATCGATTTCCACCATTAGCCAAACTCCCAATTTAACTGATAAGTCATCAATGCCACCCGAAGTTCTCTGTCACAGATATCTAGAATCTCAAATGAATTGATAATCTACTCTAGCCATTTGTCTGCCTTCATTGGATCATGCACACCACTAAACTTGGCGAAGTTAGAACAAAAAAATTCCTTCTTCAAGATGGAGACTTGAGTTTTCTCTTCAATTGTCCTTGCCGCTTGCTCAGCTCTGAGTATCTCCATGGACTCATGAAGAGCTCCTGCCATCTCTCGGGCATTGCATCTTAGGCCAACGGAACAGCCGCATCATTCTGCCCCACCATTCTTCTTGGAAGGGAGATCTTGCTGTGTCAACATATCCCAATGACCTCTATAGAGCATACCTCGACCTCTTCCTCGTCTCGACATCCTATATAAAGGTAAGGAAAGAATGAATTAACTCAAAGCCTATGCATCACCAACCAACTCACAAGTCACACATGAATTAGACATATGTTTATGCAAATGTCTATATCACGTAAAATACACCATGTAGTCATATAAACACATAGAGCACACCCGAGTTACTCTCTCAAGACTCTGACTAGTCCCATGGCACTCAAAGATTTCCTAGTGGAAAAAGTATTGATCAGGTGCCTTTCCAAAAGGAGTTCAATAATTGTAATAGGTACAAGTCATATCCTAAGAGATCAACTCCATACCCACATCATCACATAAACAAATAAGACGCACAAGACAAATTAATGTCCCTACTAACATAATAGCCCTATGTGGCAAAACTGCTTCCCACAAGCTCCAGGTATTTAACCTGGTGTAACAACCCTGACCCATGATTAACTGTTAAACCATGATTAAGAATGCCTAATTAGTAATTTGGAGGAAATTTTGTGTTAATTGCATGTGTTATATGTTATTTGCATTTATATCTGTTCATGGTAGGCATATCTGTTTGTGTTTCCGATTCGGTATGCGAATTGAAAGCCTCATTGGCATCTGATCGCGAAATTGACTTGGTTTATGTGTTATTTAGGATTTTTAGAATTTTATGGTAGGTTTAATTGAAATTCGGTTCGGAACCAAAAAATTAGAATAACATGGGTATAGTTGATTAACTTAAGCATACATTGATTAAGCTCCGTAATGAGCCTATATAAGACCACTTCCAACACCTTTGATACACTTTACACTCTCAACCTCTTATCCTTGAGACTAAACCGAGAGAGAGAGAGAGAGAGAGAGAGAGAGAGAGAGAGAGAGATCAAACAAGGGAAATTAAAGAGAATTTGGAAGAATTAGCTTGGAAACTCAAACAATTGGCCATTTAAAGCGCAATTGAGAAGCCAAGATAAGAGTTAAACCCGTAGTTATGTAATTGAGTTAGCTAATGTTAGAATTCAAGTGAATTGAGAGATAAATCACAAGAATTAAGCTAAACTTTAAGAATTAAAACTCAAGCCATGTATGTATGCATATTTCATGGCATTTTGAAGTGTTTTTCAAAGAATTTCTTCTTGCATATTCTCATTTTAGCTTTATTCTAAGAATTCAACATGTATTTAAGTTAAACACCTTATTTGATCATGTTTTGAAAGCTTTGGAGCCAAGAAAATTTATGAATGTTATCTTCATGTTACGTTCTTCAAGTTCCAACTTTGATTTTGCACAATTGACATGCTTTTGGGCTTTGATTTTGCGAAATGATTTTGCATTCATGTTTTATAATTTTACACATGTCCTCAAGTTTTGGACCAAAAAGGATGTGTTTTGTAGGTTTGAATTTGAGCTTTGAACATAAATCTGCAATCTAGAAATTCCAAAATTTACACCCTCCGCTCAAGCGTGGAGTCTGCACTCGAGGGGAGGATGCGAGCTCCCAGTACTTTTGCAGAATTTGGGGGTTGGCTCGAGTGGCAGAATTTGAGCTTCAGTGGCCATCCTTGACCTTTTGCTCGAGTGACCGAAATTGAGCTCGAGTGTAAAATGAAAGCTCCTAGAAGTTTTACAGACTATTGCAAACCGCTCAAGCGACTGAAGTCGCGCTTGAGCGAAGACCCTTTTAACTCAGCCTTGCACTCGAGCGACTAGAAAATTCAAGCAACCAATACTTTTGCGGACTTTGCATACTGCTTGCGCGACCTCTCCGTGTTCTTGCTTACTAGCCTTGCTTCTTCTCTTTGTTGTTTAGCTTTTTTAGGTTTTTTTCATGCATTTTTAGCCACTATTTTTCATCACTTGAAGGCTGTTTTAGGGCTGTTCTAAGTTGTTTAAATAGTTCATGCATTGATTAGCTTGGTTGTTATCTCGTAAGTTTGCATACATAGCTTGTAGTATATTGTTCTAAGCTTTTATTTGATTCATTTCCATATTTAAGAAGCCCCAATCCAGTCAAAACCTGTCTAGACTAATCCAGCTTACATACATTAAGTATAACCGGGTTGAAATCCTTGTTAGTCAGCTCTCACCTTACACCCATCTATTTCCCGATTGCCAACTTAGCAGACCCGTGATGGCTTAGAGTCCAGAAGAAGTTGTGGCCATGATAATGACCCTAAACCAGGGAATTGACATGGAGGATGAGACCAATGCTGAAATGCCATGCCTATCTGGGCCATCTACCACGCATCCAATCCCGGGCCCCCAGCTGAACTTTAATCCATCTTTGCCAGCTAAAGATTTGCTAGGTCCAGATCCTCGAGAAGGGTTGGCTTAAGCTCAAGTTTTCAGACCCCTAGTATAGCCTAATAAGGGGCATTATCCCCTTGATATGACCCAACCTTATTAAAAATTGCTAACCTTGAGAAGCAATTCAAAAAGGCACAGGGACTTAACTCAATTCCCGACATTGAGTATGGGTACACTGAGGCTGCCATAAGACTCCTAGACAGATTCAAAATGGCACCCATTGAGCGTTTTGATGGGTTTGGAGATCCGATGGTACATATCTGGCTTTTCCTGAAACTGATGGGTTTGACTAAGCCTCAGAAACTCTCTCTGTATGGAAGAACCCTGTCAGGTATAGCAGCCATTTGGTATGCCAAGTTAGAGGATAAAGTGAAGCAGAACTGGGAAGATTTGGCTGAGGCATTCGTCAATCAATATTCTTACAATACCCAAATTGAAATGACCACTCAAGAGCTTGAAGCAACCCACCAGAATCTTGAAGAACATTTTGTGGAATTTGTTACAAGGTGGAGAGCAAATGCAACACAAATGATAGATCGACCTTCTGAGAGGGACCAAGTGCGGATAGTGGTGCAGAACCTTGAGCCTGATATGTTACAAAAGTTAATAGTCTCTCCACTGTTCACTTTCAAAAATTTGCATGAATTGGAAATTTAGATTGAGAGCGCATTTAACAGAGTGATTATTCCCAGAACAAGCGAACCAACAACGAGGGTGTTTTCTGGGAATACCAATGCTAAAAGTAGCACTATTCCTAAACCCACTGAATTCAATACTGTCACCACTCCCAAAACTGCCTATCCCTTCGCCAATACCAACCCACAAACAGCCAGCCCAACTAGAGCTCAAGGCAAACTTTCAACCCTCTCCATATGAGCCTAACTAGCGCATTAAAAGTCTTGATGGAAAGAGGGTATCTCAAACCCTTTTATCCCCAACCTCTTGTTGACCCACTCCCTGTTAGACATAACCCTACCAAATACTGTGCGTATCATCAGCAACGCAGTCATGGCACCGATCGTTGCTACCGCCTTCGTCATGAGGTTCAGAATCTCATCAACAACCAGACAATAGCTCCACCTCAAGACCCCAATGTTACCACCAACCCACTTCCCATCCGTGACCAAGTATCTCCTACCCACCTTAACCTCATCCATACATTACTTCCTACCTTCAACCTCAGCATATACATCACCCCGGCCCATTTACCCAAGCCTGAGGTGTTCATTCCAAAAAGCACTGATTTATGCATGGTGGATACACCCACTCTGGTTCAGACATATCAAGAGTGCCAAATGGCCGAACCCACTACTGTTGAGATGTTGAGAATGATTGAAGACCTTCAAGGAACGGTGGCAGATTCAACCTTTGGGGTTTCAAACCCATCAAAGGATTCTCCAATCTTGGGACAAACTAAATGTGAAATGGGCCAATCAAAAGAGAACATGGGTGTAGCAAGTAGTAAGAATGAGTCTGGGGTAGCTATTGATCCCTATGCACATCTTCAGTGGGCTATTGAAACTTTGAAGGTCAAAGGGTTCAACAAACAGCAAGTGCTCGCAGCTGTTGCAAAGACTGTGGACGACACGTTTATCGCTCAGGTTGAGAGCATTTTGAATCAGGGGGGCAAGCAATGAAAAGGGACGCTTCACCAGAAACATTCATCCTGATTTCCATCCCAAGCCCGTGAATACCCCAGCCAGCACCCGCTAACCCATTTGCCAATGTTTCTAAACCTTGTGCCTCCTTCTCCTAAAAATGAACCTTCTCCCATTTCCATGTGAGCCCAGCCCTCACCTTGAAGGTACTAAAGGAGAAAGGGTATCTCAAACCCCTCAATCCTCCACCTCTCCCTAATCCGCTCCCACCTAGACATGACCCTACCCAATATTGCACATTTCATCAACAGTACGGTCACCATACTGATCATTGCTTTCGCCTTCGCCATGAAATTCAAGACTTGATTGACAATAAGGTCATCACCCCACCTACAAATCCCAAAGTTGTCAACAAACCTCTCCCTGACGGAAATAGACCATTTCATAACGTAAACCCCATCCACGGTTCGCCAACAACCAATTTTGACCCTAGCCAACCCAGTCAAAGAGATATGTAGGGACTACCAGGGTAATTGTGAGGCTCAATCTGTGAGACTTAGTATGGAAGCTTGAAATCCATCCTACTGGGTGTGGATGTTAATGCTGACTTGAAGGTAGGTTTGGACCCTCTTGTGGGCTACTTGAAGTTGTTTTTGAATTTTGCTAACGGACTTGGAGAGTGAAAACCCCATTTTGTCTCAAGGATGCTGATTTTTTTTTTGAATCGTGTCCTGTAAATAGTTGAGTTATGCGTTTTATTTTCGATGTCTTTTCTTGTGTTGTTGTGTCAGTTGAGTCTTTTCATTTAATTTTCTCTTGTGTACCCTCAGGTCTTTGTTTTTTTAAATAAGAAAGTGGGAGTGAAGTTTCTAATCATTTTATTGTGCCTATAGTAATGCATGTGTGACCTTTTTGAAAATGGAAAAAGCTTTGATTTTTTGTTTTCGAATGAGATTTCGTTAATAAGCATGAGTGTTGAGAAGGATCCCCCAAATGGTTTGAGTGGATTCTGAATTATTGGCGCAAAGACCTTCATGATTTCCAAATTTTAAACTATTTCTTTCGCAAACTTGCAAAGATCAATTCAGAATTGTGTGGGGTATTCTACACTGTCCTGGGGTTTTTCTTCACCTTGGAGATCATTTTGGCAAAGCACAAGACGGCTTTCAGGCCTCACAATCATAGAATTTCTTCCCTTGGTGTTTTCATTACTTCAAAAGGAAATGGATAAAACAAACCAAAAAGAAGAAAAGGAAGAAGAAAAGAAACCAAAAAGAAAAAAAGAAAAACTAAAAAGAGAAAGAAAAAAAAAAGAAAGAAGAAAAGACAAGAGAAAAGGAAAAGAAAAAGAAAAGGGAAAAAAGTCAGCCATCAAGCTAGGGGCATCCATTGGAATGAAATCCAAGTAACTGTGAAGGGAACTTTTGTCTGAATTTGGGGAGGCCAATGCGAGGAAGTACCACATTGCAAGAAGAATCAACTCTGAAAATGGAGCAAAAGAAAAGAAGAAGACATGCATAAGGGAATGGAGAACCAAACTCAAATCAAGGCGAAGCCAATTCCCATGTCAGGGCAAGGATGACTATTGATCAAATTCACTACAAATGTTATGACGCTATCCTTGAGAGGCTTGCTACGCCGAAAATCAAAAAGGGCGACCTCGGCAAAAGTTAGAGCGTGAAAATGAGAAATCAAACAAATAGAGCTAGCAAGGTTGAAAACCCCAAAGGGGCAACTTTGGCAAAAGTTAGAGTGCAAAAGGAGCGTGTCAACACCTGAGCAAACCTTAGCCAGGAACTACGTTGACCTGATTCCCATTCTTGGGATATGTAGGCAACTTCATCCTAAAGTTCGGTCTTAACCATATCCATCTCATCCATCTCAACCAAGTCACCTTGTTCGATTCACATCGACAGCTTCACATCAGTCCATGAGCTACACCGATTGCTGCATATATCATATTTGCGTTGGGTAAGAAAGAACTAGCTTGAACCAACAAGTGGAGCAATTTTCAATACTTGAACTTATCAGTTGAATCTATAAATTAAGAAAAAAAAAAAAAAAGAATCAAAACTCGAGTTTTGCGAAATTGAGTTTTAAAGGGAACATAAGTAATACTAGGGGCACTATGAATGATCAGCCACCTTGAGTCTTTTTCTGCTTTTAGGTCAATTGTGAGTTTTGTTGTGTTGTGCTTGGTGTTTGTCTCAGTCTGTGCTCTTTATTGAGTCACCATCACGTGTTTGTTTCAGTCTGTGCTATTCATCATGTCACCATAACGTGTCTGTTGCCCAAAGGTGCTCTTCATTGAGTCACCATTGTCATGACCCGAACCCGCCCCTATGGGTTAAGGACATAACCAGCCAGTAATCCTGAGATTACCTACGGCCTCAAACCTTAACAGACATAACTCATCAGAGTAAAGTGGCCAAACAGAAGCAAAAATTTAGAACTTTGTCCATAGAGCCGTGCTTATATACACTCAAAACAAACCATGCACATATACGTTAATAACCCACAACAAGTACAGTATGACAAAATCCTTTACAGACAGGATCATCAAAACCGAGTCAACCCATATCAAAACTATATACAGATGTACACAAAGTCCTTGCCAACAAGACAAAATATGAATACATAACAAAATGGCAAGGATGGGTCTCGTACGTGAGACACAAGGCTGACTCTCTAAAACTCATATTGTTCCTAGCAGACTTCACTGGGGCTGGGTTTGGACTTCCCTCGACTCACTTACAAACACATGAATGAGCGTGAGCGATAGCCCAATGAATAATATCGAATACATAAGTTACATAAGCAATATGAAGAACAACATGCTCCGAACGGCCTTGGGCCTAATGCATCTTTCTACTTAACATATATACACTTATACAAAATTCAGATCAAATGACTGTAGTTCTAAACATACTGGCCTTTGGCCCAATCAGATTTTCATTCATGTCAAAACGGCCTTCGGCCCATTCATTTATGTCAGAATGGCCTTCGGCCCATTCATTTTTGTCAAAACGGCCTTCGGTCCATTCATTTCAATCAA
Source organism: Camellia sinensis (assembly GCF_004153795.1). NCBI lineage: Eukaryota > Viridiplantae > Streptophyta > Magnoliopsida > Ericales > Theaceae > Camellia > Camellia sinensis. The sequence goes on from NW_021024973.1 coordinate 2,381,886, forward strand.
AACAACCTTTGGTCAATTCATTTCTATCATGTCAAACTTTTGTCCACAATCCCAATTACCAACTCATAAAGATTATAAGGGAAATAAACAATTGGACATTGACGAGCTTTAAAATATCGATATTACTCACAGTGATCAGCTTGTGGATTTGCCCTGGAGCTTGACCCTACACATTTCATGAACACAAAAAGGGGTCACTAACAGTTCAATCCGTTCTTTGATTCACATATTCCTCTTTAGGCTCTATTCTTATCTCACTAACTCATTTACAATGCTTAACGTATGCCTAAGAGTGCTTACAAGTGAAAGAGAACGGAAAACGAAACACAGAACGAGCATACAAAATTTTAGAGAACAGGGTCCCTGCTCGAGCGTCAACTTCCCTGCTCGCGTGGACCCTTAAGGCCTGCAAAAGTACTGGTTGCATGAAAAATACGCTCGAGCGTGGAATAGAGAGCTCGAGCGGAAGGCCTGTGTACAAAAACTCCCCGCTCGAGCGTGAGATAGCCCGCTGGAGCAGACATCCAACTCTGCAAAAAGTGCTGGGAGCACGATTTTCCCGCTCGAGCGGCTCTTCCCTCGCTCGAGCGGACATAAAAAATCTGGGTTTTCCAGATTGAGTTCTTGAGCTCCAATTCGAATTTCAACCAACAAAACATGCATGTTATGGCTCAAATCTCAAATATAGTTATGCTAACATGCCATAAACACCAAAACACATTACAATGGAGCCCAATTCACAATTAATTCACATGCATGCCCCAATCTCCCATCAACTCATTCTAACACAAACAAAATCATACATTCAAAGCTCATATCTTAATTATTCAAACATTCATGCTAATCTTGATTTAATTTCCATCCCAAACAATGCAAATGGTGTTCATTCTCATGGAATACAACAAAAGCATGCTTGCATGTAAGATTTAACACCTTTATTTCGATGTTCAACTCAATACATGCTAGATTATGCATTTCCACAACAATTATATACATGCATGCCTTCATTGACTTTCAATTGAACACAAGCAACTCAATTCCCTTACATTCAAACTAATTCATGCTCTTGACCGTCTATTAAACCTGAATTCACAAGATGATGACTATAAATGCATGAATCACTCACCAAGGAGCTTTAATCTTCCCAATTTAGCAATACTTGAGCTTAATCTCCAAAAGGTCCAAGTCTTGAACCACAAATGCAATATTCTCTCTCCTCTCTCTCTCTCTAATAGCCGACTCTCTCTCCCTTTCTCAAATTTTGATCAGCCAAAATGAGGTCACAGGAGAGAATGGGATGTGTAGTGCTCAAATACAACAAACCCCACTAGCCACAATTAAAAATATTAACAATTTGAGCACAATGCCATTAAATAAATCAATTTAATCTGACCTAAATCAATTTTTAATTAAATTTCACCGTAGGCTCTAAAATTTACGCTAATTACAATGGCGTAATCAATTTCGGGTTCCGTGGCTGATAAGGCCCTCAATTTAATTTCTGAAGCAGATTATTCAAACAGGTATTCCTACGGTGAACATATAGAATTTCAAAATCACATATATTCACATAATGGCACACAAAATCATATCAAAACATATAATCACATACGTATTAGGGACCAATTAACATAATACAGAACAGGGGTATCACAGTCTTCCCCCCTTTAGGAAGTTTGGTCCTCCAAACTTAAGTTACCTTCGTCGGGAAACAAATGTGGATAGCGTAGTCGCATTTCCTCCTTTTTTTCCCACGTGGCATTTGTACCATAGTGTTCCTTCCCTTCAACTTTCATCATCGGGATGGTCTTGTTTCTCAACTGTTTCACTTGCCGATCAACAACTCTTTCCGGCTATTCGGTATATTCCATATTGTCATCAATAGCTACTCGGTGATAATCAATCACATGGAACGGGTCTCGGAGGTAACCCCTCAACATCGACACGTGAAACACATTATGAATTTGTTCAAATCCCGGTGGCAAGGCAACTCTATAAGCAACTGGACCAAGCCTCTCTAGAATCTGAAACGGCCCAATGTAATGGGGTGACAACTTGCCCTTTTTCCCAAATCTGACTTGGCCTTTCATCGGAGAAACACAGATGAACACATGGTCACCAACCTCGTACTCAAGAGGTCTTCTCCGAACGTCTGCATAATTCTTTTGTCGGTCTTGAGCTGTTTTGAGCCTTTGCCGAATGGTTTTGATTTTCTCAGAGGTGTCTTGCACAATTTCTGGCCCAAGCAAAGCTCTATCCCCGACCTTTGTCCAACAAATAGGTGATCTACACCTTTTACCATACAAAGTCTCGTATGGTGCCATACCGATGCTGGAGTGGAAGCTGTTATTATAAGCAAACTCTGCAAGTGGCAAATAATCTTCCCAACTCCCCTGAAAATCCAAAGCACACATGCGAAACATATCTTCCAAAGTTTGTATCGTTCATTCTGATTGCCCATCTGTCTGTGGGTGAAATGCAGTACTGAATCTTAATTCTGTTCCCATAGCTTCCTGCAAACTCTTCCACAATCTAGATACAAATTTCAAATCTCTATATGATACAATGGACACTGGAACTCCGTGTAAACGGACAATCTCATCAACATAAATGGTAGCCAATCTGTAAGCAGTAAATGTAGTTTTGACAGGCAGAAAATGTGTAGATTTAGTCAGTCTATCAACCACAACCCAAACAGAATCCATACCTCAAAAAGTCCGAGGTAGGCCAACAACGAAATCCATAGTCACATGTTCCCACTTCCATTCAGGAATAGGGAGAGATTGAAGTAGACCGCCTGGTTTCTGATGTTCAGCCTTAACTTGATGACACTGAAGGCACTTGGACACATATGCTGCAATCTCTTTCTTCATTTTAGGCCACCAATAGGTCTGTTTCAAATCCCGGTACATTTTATTGTTGCCCAGATGCATAGCAAATACGGATTTGTGGGCTTCATCTAAGACCCTCTTCTTTAGTTCTGGGATGTCAGGGACACATATTTGTTTCCGGAATTTCAACATTTCATTTCCAATGCTAAATTCTGCTTTTGGACTTGTCTCAAACTCATCAATCACCTTTCTGAGGAACTCATCCTCTTTCTGTTTCTGCTTGATTTCATCAACAATTGCCGACTCGGCTGTAATAGCGGCTATCAATCCGCCCTGTTCACCTACTGCTACTCCAATTTCAGACTTCTGAAAGTCTTGCAAAATCTCCATTTGTTCAGTAAGCAACCAAGCCATACTCTCTGTTGATTTTCTGCTCAAAGCATCAGCCACTGTATTAGCTTTCCCGGGGTGATACTGAATCTCTAGATCGTAGTCTTTTATCAGTTCTAGCCATTTTCTCTGACACATATTCAACTCTTTCCGTGTGAAGAAGTATTTCAGGCTCTTATGATCCGTGAAGACTTCACATTTTGCCCCATACAAATAATGCCGCCAGATTTTCAAAGCAAAAACAACTGCGGCCAATTCTAGGTCATGTGTTGGATAATTCTTCTCATGTGGCCTCAACTGTCGAGAGGCGTAAGCAATAACCTTTCCGTTCTGCATTAACACACAACCCAAACCCTTATAAGATGCATCACTGAAAATTACGAAATTTTTCGTACCTGAAGGTAATGTCAAAATTGGTGCAGTAGTCAATCTCGTCTTCAATTCATGAAAGACTGATTCTCTTTCTTCGTTCCACTCAAATGGGTAAGAGGCACAACTAATTTTGAAAAATCCTGCACAAACCTCCTATAGTACCCAGCTCAGCCTATGAAGCTACGGACTTCTGTCACATTAGTTGGTGTAGGCCAATTCACAATTGCCTCGATTTTCTGTGGGTCTACGGAAATTCCCTCCTTGTTGATCACATGTCCTAAGAAAACAACTTCATCCAACCAAAACTCACATTTCTTTAGTTAGGCAAATAATTTCCTTTCCCGAAGTATTTGTAAAATAGTTCTCAAGTGATGTTCATGTTCAAGTCTATCTTTAGAGTATATCAAAATATCATCGATGAAGACTACAACAAACTCATCAAGGTAGGTTTGAAAAATTCTATTCATTAAGTCCATAAATGCTGCCGGAGCATTAGTCACTCCAAATGGCATAACAAGAAACTCAAAATGACCATACCCTTTGTGGGTTCTAGGTTAGCGCGCAGTTGGGCACCGTAACCCGGCGGATCTCAAATCAATCTTAGAAAACACCTGTGATCCCTGCAACTGGTCAAATAAGTCATCAATACGGGGTAAGGGATATTTGTTCTTTATTGTTACCTTGTTCAATTCCCGGTAATCAATGTACAGGCGCAAAGTACCATCCTTCTTCTTTACAAATAACACTGGTGCACCCCAAGGCGAAGTGCTAGGCTGGATAAACCCTTTATCAAGAAGGTCTTGTAATTGTTCCTTTAATTCTTTCATTTCGGTAGTAGCCATTCTGTAGGGAGTTTTAGAAACAGGCTGGGTGCCTGGCGCAGTTTTAATGGTAAACTCGATCTCCCTGTCTACCAGTTCCCCTGGTAATTCATTCGGAAACACATCCGGAAAGTCTCTAACAATAGGAATATCTTTCAATTCAACATTCACAGATTGTTCAGATAATACATAGCACAAATAACCCTGGCACCCTTTCCTTATCAGTTTACATGCTTTCATTGCAGATATCAAATATGGTGGAAGCACTACCCCATTTCCCACAAACACAATCTCTTTCTGTTCTGGTGGTTTAAACACAACCCTCTTTGTCACACAATCTATGGTGGCAAAATATTTGGTCAACCAATCCATGCCCAAAATTACATCGAAATGTCTAAAGTTCAGGGGCAACAAATCTACATATAGGGTAGCATCTTCGACATGCATGTCACAAAATCGATATATATATTCACATAACACAGATTCCCCCGATGGAGCAGACACACATAACAAATATGGCAATAACTCTAGGGGTCTATTCAGTCTAGATGCAAATGTATATGTCACAAATGAGTGTGTTGATCCAGAATCAATTAATACAAAGGCATCCTGATTACATATTGGAATAGTACCTGAGACAACGGCATTGGCATTCCGTGTATCGCCCGGAACAAGCGCAAAAACTCTCCCCTGTCTCATTGTATCCCCAGTAGTGGCAGATCTCAAAGTATTTCCCGGCTTTGGGATCGATGCAGTGGAACTAGCAGCTATCTTTCCACCATTCTGATTACACTCTCGGGCTATATGCCCTTGTTTTCCACACCTGAAACAGGCTCCTGATGCACTGTAACAGACTCCACGGTGCCTTTTGCTACAAATGTTGCACATGGGAGCTGTGTCTCGGGAAGAATTTGAAGTATTTGAGGAGCCCGTGTTTTGCTTTTTCAGAAATTTCTTCTTCGAAAAGAAGCCTTGTCTTTTATTGCCTTTCCATTCCGTTACTAGCTTAGCTTGTCTAGCTATGTTGGCCTCTGATATGATGGCTCTGTCAAGCACCCCAATGTAGGTTTCCAACTTCAGGACATTCACTCTCTCTAGGATGTCACTTCGGAGCCCACCCTCAAAATGTCTTGCCTTCTTATAATCAATGTCAATTACATGTGATGCAAGCCTGGCCAACTCAGTGAATTTGGCCTCATACTCGCACACAAAATCATATCAAAACATATAATCACATACGTATTAGGGACCAATTAACATAATACAGAACAGGGGTATCACAGTCTTCCCCCCTTTAGGAAGTTTTGGTCCTCCAAACTTAATTACCTCGTCGGGAAAACAAATGTGGATAGCGTAGTCGCATTTCCTCCTTTTTTCCCACGTGCATTTGTACCATAGTGTTCCTTCCCTTCAACTTTCATCATCGGGATGGTCTTGTTTCTCAACTGTTTCACTTGCCCGATCAAACAACTCTTTTCCGGCTATTCGTATATTCCATATTGTCATCAATAGCTTAACTCGGTGATAATCAATCACATGGACGGGTCTCGGAGGTAACCCTCAACATCGACACGTGAAACACATTATGAATTTGTTCAAATCCCGGTGGCAAGGCAACTCTATAAGCAACTGGACCAAAGCCTCTCTAGAATCTGAAACGGCCCAATGTAATGGGGTGACAACTTGCCCTTTTTCCCAAATCTGACTTGGCCTTTCATCGGAGAAACACAGATGAACACATGGTCACCAACCTCGTACTCAAGAGGTCTTCTCCGAACGTCTGCATAATTCTTTTGTCGGTCTTGAGCTGTTTTGAGCCTTTGCCGAATGGTTTTGATTTCTCAGAGGTGTCTTGCACAAATTTCTGGCCCAAGCAAAGCTCTATCCCCGACCTTTTGTCCAACAAATAGGTGATCTACACCTTTTACCAATACAAAGTCTCGTATGGTGCCATACCGATGCTGGAGGTGAAGCTGTTATTATAAGCAACTCTGCAAGTGGCAAATAATCTTTCCCAACTCCCCTGAAAATCCAAAGCACACATGCGAAACATATCTTCCAAAGTTTGTATCGTTCATTCTGATTGCCATCTGTCTGTGGTGAAATGCAGTACTAGATCTTAATTCTGTTCCACTATGCTTCCTGCAAACTCTTCCACAATCTAGATACAAAATTTCAAATCTCTATCTGATACAATGGACACTGGAACTCCGTGTAAACGGACAATCTTCATCAACATAAGTAGCCATCTGTAAGCAGTAAATGTAGTTTTGACAGGCAGAAATGGAGTGAGATTAGTCAGTCTATCAACCCACCCAAACAGAATCCATACCATCCAAGTCCGAGTAGGCAACAGAATCCATAGTCAATGTTCCACTTGATTAGGATAGCGGAGAGATGAACGTAGCCGCCTGGTTTCTGATGTTCAGCTCTATAACGTGTCGCATAGACAACGTGAAATGGCCACATTAGTGCAATCGTTATCCACTATGCTGCTAACCATCTCTTTCTTCAGGATATTATAAGGCACGGTTTAGAAACGAGCTGGATTATCTAGGAGTTAGCCTTAACTTGATGACACTGAAGGCACTTGGACACATATGCTGCAATCCTTCTTCATTTAGGCACCAATAGTCTGTTTCAATCCCGGTACATTTTATTGTTGCCCAGATGCATAGCAAATACGGATTTGTGGGCTTCATCTAAGACCCTCTTCTTTAGTTCTGGGATGTCAGGGACACATATTTGTTTCCGGAATTTAACATTTCATTTCAATGCTAAATTCTGCTTTTGGACTTGTCTCAAACTCATCAATCACCTTTCTGAGGAACTCATCCTCCTCTTTGTCGTCTGCTTATGTATTCATCAACAATTGCCGACTCGGCTGTAATAGCGGCTATCAATCCGCCCTGTTCACCTACTGCTACTCCAATTTCAGACTTCTGAAAGTCTTTGCAAAATCTCCATTTGTTCAGTAAGCACCAAGCCATACTCTCTGTTGATTTTCTGCTCAAGACCATCAGCCACTGTATTTAGCCTTTCCCGGGGTGATACTGAATCTCTAAGATCGTAGTCTTTTATCCAGTTCTAGCCATTTTCTCTGACACATATTCAAATCTCTTTCCGTGTGAAGAAGTATTTCAGGCTCTTATGATCCGTGAAGACTTTCACATTTTGCCCCATACAAATAATGCCGCCAGAATTTTCAAAGCAAAAACAACTGCGGCCAAATTTCTAGGTCATGTGTTGGATAATTCTTCTCATGTGGGCCTCAACTGTTCGGAGGCGTAAGCAATAACCTTTCCGTTCTGCATTAACACACAACCCCAAACCCTTATAAGATGCATCACTGAAAATGTACGAAATTTTTTCGTACCTGAAGGTAATGTCAAAATTGGTGCCAGTAGTCAATCTCGTCTTCAATTCATGAAAGACTGATTCTCTTTTCTTCGTACCACTCAAATGGGTAAGAGGCACAAAGCTATTTTGAAAAATCCTGCATAAACCTCCTATATGACCCAGCTCAGCCTATGAAGCTACGGACTTCTGTCACATTAGTTGGTGTAGGCCAATTCACAATTGCCTCGATTTTCTTGTGGGTCTAACGGAAATTCCCCCTTGTTGATCACATGTCCTAAGAAAACAACTTCATCCAACCTAAAACTCACATTTCTTTAGTTAGGCAAATAATTTCCTTTCCCGAAGTATTTTGTAAAATAGTTCTCAAGTGATGTTTCATGTTCAAGGTCTATCTTTAAGAGTATCATCAAAATATCATCGATGAAGACTACAACAAACTCATCAAGGTAGGTTTTAAAAATTCTATTCATTAAGTCCATAAATGCTGCCTGAGCATTAGTCACTCCAAACGGCATGACAAGAAAACTCAAAATGACATACCTCGTTCTGAATGCGGTTTTCTCAACATCCTCTGCCTTAACTTTCAGCTGATGATAACCGGATCTCAAATCAATCTTAGAAACACCTGTGATCCCTAACACTGGTCAAATAAGTCATCAATACGGGGTAAGGGATATTTTTCTTTATCGTTACCCTTGTTCAATTCCCGGTAATGAATGCACAGGCGCAAGGTACCATCCTTCTTTTTACAAATAACACTGGTGCACCCAAGGCGAAGTGCCTAGGCGGATAAAATCCCTTGTCAAGCAGGTCTTTCAACTGTTCTTTCAATTCTTTCATCTCGGCGGTAGCCATTTCTGTAGGGATTTTTAGAAATGGGGTTGGTTGCCTGGCATAGTTTCAATAGTGACTCTATCTCCCTGTCTACCAATTCCCCTGGTAATTCATTTGGAAAACACATCTGGAAAGTCTCTAACAATAGGAATATCTTTCCAATTCAACATTCACAGATTGTTCAGATAATACATAGACCAAATAACCCTGGCACCCTTTCCTTATCAGTTTACATGCTTTCATTGCAGATATCAAATATGGTGGAAGCACTACCCATTTCCCACAAACACAATCTCTTCTGTTCTGGTGGTTTAAACACAACCCTCTTTTCACAAATCTATGGTGGCAAAATATTTGGTCAACCAATCCATGCCCAAATACATCGAAATGGTCTAAAGTTCAGGGGCAACAAATCTACATATAGGGTAGCATCTTCGACATGCATGTCACAAAATTCGATATATATATTCACATAACACAGATTCCCCCGATGGAGCAGACACACATAACAAATATGGCAATAACTCTAGGGGTCTATTCAGTCTAGATGCAAATGTATATGTCACAAATGAGTGTGTTGATCCAGAATCAATTAATACAAAGGCATCCTAATTACATATTGGAATAGTACCTGAGACAAACGCAGATTGGCATTTCCGTGTATCGCCCGAACAAGCGCAAAAACTCTCCCCCTGTCTCATTGTATTCCCCAGTAGTGGCAGATCTCAAAGTATTTCCCGGCTTTTAGGGATCGATGCAGGTGGAACTAGCAGCTATCTTTCCACCATTCTGATTACACTCCTCGGGCTATATGCCTTCGTTTTCCACACTGAACAAGGCTCCTGATGCAGCTGTACAG